>RJWJ010014005.1:0-38779 GCA_004363605.1 Indri indri | reverse complement strand
CATACAACATAGTTTCGCTGCCCTAAAAGTCCCCTGTGCTCTGCCTTTCATCCCTCTCCCCACCCCCAGCAACCCTGGCAAACACTCATCTTTCTACTTGTCCCATGGATATCTATTGACCTTTACAGAATGTCATATAGTTGGAATCATACAGTATGTAGCCTTTTCAGATTGGCTTCTTGCACTTAGTAATATGCATGTAAGTTTCCTCTAATGTCTTTATGTGGCTTGATAGCACATTTCTTTTTAATTGCTGAATAATATTCCATTTATGGATGTAGCATAGTTTATCCATTTACCTGTTGAAGGACATCTTGATTGCTTCCAAGTTTTGGCAATTATGAATAAAGCTGCTAAACACATTTGTGTGCAGATTTTTGTGGGAATATAAGTTTTTACCTCATTTGAGTAAATACTAAGGAGTGTGATTGCTAGATCATATGATACATTTTGTAAGAAATTGCCAAACTGCCTTCCAAAGTGGCTGTACCATTTTGCATTCCCACCAGCAACGAATGAGAGTTCCTGTTGCTCCACATCCTCATCAGCATTTGGTGTTGTCAGTGTTCTGGATTTTAGCCACCCTAATAGGTATGTAGTATTATCTCATTACGTTTTAATGTGTAATTCCCTAAGGACATGCAATGTGAAGCATCCGTTCACATGCTTATTTGCCATCTACATATCTCCATTGGTGAAATATCTTTTCATATCTTTTACCTACTTTTCACTGTGTTGTTTTCTTATTGCTGAATTTTAAAAGAGTTCTCTGTATATTTTGGATACCAGTCCTTTATCGGATATGTTTTGCAAATATATTCTCCCATTCTATGGCTTGTCTTTTCTCTGAACAGTCGTTTTTTGAAGAGCACACATTTTTTAATTTACTAAGCCTAACATCAATTTTTTCCTTCATGGATGGTGCTTTTGTGTCGTATCTAAAAACTTGATCACCATACCCAATGTCACCTACATTTTCTCCAGTGTTACCTTCCAGGAGTTTTGTAGTTTTACATTTTATGTTTGGGTCCATGATACATTTTGAGTTAATTTTGTGAAAGGTGTAAGGTCTGTGTCCTGATTCATTTTTAAAATTTCCTACTTTTAAAAAATTACTAGTGAGGTTGGGCATCTTCATCTTTTAATTGACATTTGTCTTCTCCCCTAAATTGCCTTGGTGTGTTGTTTGCTTTTTTTATGGTGCCATTCACAACCAGCTAGCTACATTATTATTATTATTATTTTGTCATTTAAAACTTGTTTTTACCAATATATTGAGGTATAATTTACATACAATAAATTTTACCCATTTTAAGTGTACAGTTTGATGAGTTTTAGTAAAGTAAGGTAGTAAAAGTACAGTAATAACTGCAACTACCACCACGTTCGAGTTTTAAAATCTTTTCCATTATGTCCCTGCAGCCAATCATTGCCCTGCCCCAGGTCCAGGCAGCAACTGACCTGTTACCACCATGGCTTTGCCTTGTCCAGAATTCCACATAAACGGAGTTCCACAGTTTGTAGTTTCTGGGGTCTGGCTTTCTTCGTTTAGCAGAATGTTGTTGAGGTTCATCCTTACTGCTACATGTATCAGAGGCTATGCCTTTTTAACTCCTGAGCAGTATGCTATTGTATGGATATACCACATTTTAAGTATCCATTCACAAGTCTGTAGACATTTGGGTGGTTTCCAGTTTCGGGCTTTTATGAATAATGACTATGCATGTACAGTCTTTATGCTGTGATTGCTGTTTTAAAGTATTTTGCCATGTATTTGACCTGTAATATACGAGTATGTCCTGTTATAGTTCAAGGTGTGTGAACTGATACCAAAAATGTCGATACGGGGTACGTGGCTCCAGACCTGTATTTCAATGCACATCAGTCAGAAGTTCCTGCCACATGCCCTGTAGACTCCAGAATGGCATAAAATTTTAACAAAGTTCCTAGAAAGACACGTGCAATTCTGAGAACCCCAGTCCCTGGAAGCCACCAAGCCACAGAGGAACAAGACCAGGAAATGCACTTTACACTGACATTTCCAAGCTTCCCACTCCCAAACTGACATTTCTAGAAAAGACACGCTCAGCTTGAGTGCCAGAAGAAAAGTCATGTACACCGCGTTTGGGATCCGTGCCTGCCACTGGTATTTGGGATTTGTTAAACTCAAAAGCCACTGCGCTTTGAAAACTGCCTGTACCTTTCGGGTTTTAGGAAGCAGAAAAACCAACTGAAAACTAAAATTACAGCCAACGAAAGGAGTCGCAGGACCTGGACCCATTCGGATAAAGAAACTCTCTCCGTAGATGGGCCGCACGTATTCAGTGGAGATTTCCACCAAAGCGACTCCGGATGAGGAACTTGAGACAAATGTCCCACGCCCATTCCTCTTCAAGGTGACTAGGCCCAAACTAGGTGATTCCTGGCAGAAATGTGAGCCTTACCTCACACACACCCTAGCCTACGCCTCCCCGCAAACGCCCGACCTTTCCCTTTACCAGCAGAGTGGCGGGGGCTGCCTGCACTTGCCCACCCAGCTCCGTCGGGGACACGAGGTCAACCTGGGTCCACACCTGCTGCCAACGTCAGCACACTTTAGTCAGGTAACCTTGCCACTCTTTTCTACTGCGACCTGTGGTAAGGACACACTACAACTTCACACAGATACACACACACACACACACACACGCACACACGCGCACATCCATACACACATCTACAAAATGAAACAAAAAGTTTTATGAGACAATACTTTGATCCTTCCACATGCAATGTCTTCTGATATTTCCTACTTCGTTCTCTTTTCTTTCTCTCCTCCTCTAGCTCCTTCTCATTTTTCTTCTCCCTTCCTCCTTCCTTCCTCCTCCTTTCTCCCTTCTTGCAAAGTTGGTTTCGACCCGCTAGACTGATGTTACGACCTCCTGGTGGGTCCCAGCACGCGGCTGGCCCATCACTGCCCTGGCGCGGTGCCTCCTAGAATCATTCAGCAGCCTCTGCTGAGAGCCTGCCGCATGCCAGGACCTGTGCGACGGGCACCAAGGAGATGGTGGCGAACCCTGGAAGGAGTCCCTGTCCGCGTGCAGCTTCCAGTCTGGCAGGACCCAGATCTAGAAGAAGTGCAGGGAACTTGGATCAGCGGGGAGGAGGGCTGCGGAAAGAAAAGGGAGAAGGCAGGAAGTGACAGTTTTGCTGAGCCCTGCTGGGCAGGAAACGGGCAGACCAAGTGATGTCCGTGACTGGGTGAGTTGAAGGTCAGACGGAAAAGAATTCCACTCAAGAGGAACAGCAGATGCAAAGCCTCTGGGTTAAGACGATGCAAGTCACAGTGAGGGTAGAGAAAAAGCCACTTTTGAGAGCCAGGGCGGAGGGCAGGCAGGGGCTAGCCGAGGGGGGGCCTCATGGACCTTCTCAGAGATTTTGCATTTTATTCTAAAGGCAACAGGAAGGAAGCTATAGAAAGGTCTTAAATAGATTTGAATTTGGATACAGTTTGGGCGTTGTGTAGCCAAGGGACATTTTTAAAGGCAAGATTAAGTTTAGTCACTAAGTACTTATGCTTATGGGGGATTACAGTGTTTCTTACAGAAACCAGGCCCAAGGCCATCTATTCCAGGACAGCTGAGCAAAAATAAAAATACTTCTTTTTAAAAGGAAAAGATATTATAATAGGAGGAATAGAAGTTGCAGTAATAGCTGACTTTGTTGTGCGCCTTCTATATGTTGGTCACGTTCTAAGTGCCCCACGCTGATTAGCTCATTAAATTCCTATGACAATTCCATATGCTAGATACTATTATCCAATTTTACAGATGAATAAACTGAGGCACAGAGAGGTTAAGTGACTTGCCCAAAGTCACATGGCTGGTAAGTGGCAGTGCCAAGATTCACATCCAGGCTCTTAAACACTATCCAGTCCCACTAAATAAGTAAATAGCACAAAAATCAAGTGCTACGGAAGTAAAGGGGTGGTTCTTCTTGACACTTTACCTGAATTGGCCATGAAAGGTGTCAGAGAGAGGGTGCCAAAGTGCACCTAAAGGGACAAGGACTTTCAGGGGAGCGTTGGGTTCCTCACAGGCTGGCAGAGAGAACATGGAGAACAAACGTAGGGAATGTGTAAAGGGCTGAGACCCGGGAAGTTTCTCTGGTTCAGCCTTGCGGCTGCAGGCCTCCCCTGTCCTTCCCTGGAAAGCAAAGGGGAACGCATGACGTTTTGAGTCAGAAAGTGACAGTCTTGCCACAGCAGAAGGGCTAGGGGAAAAAGCAGGGCAGGATCCCTGAAGACAACTGAGCACCACGGGGCCAACAGCCTGGGTCTGATGCCACCTCCACCACCCACTGCCCCACAGGACAACCTGGATCAGAGTTCTCTAGGCCTCAGTGACCACATCTGTAAAATGGGGATGATCGTGGTCACAATCCATAGTAGAGCCTTCCAGCAAGCTCTCAGCACGGAATATACACTCAGTTAACTCTATTATCATTATTATTATTCTTAAATTGTACTGGGTTCAGCAGCCCATTCCACCCAGAATAAAAACCGCATGGGTCGAACATCAATTATGTTCACTAAGGCAGTGTTGTGTTGGCCTGGGAGCTGTTTTTCAATTTTTTATTTTTAATTATTATGGATGCATAATCGTTGTACGTACGGGGAGCTGTTGAACACAGAGGACTTGATCACCGGCAGCTGCTTCTCCGCCGAGTGATTACAAAGCCTCACCCTCCCTAATTCACATCTGCAGATGAAGCCGGCGCTGGTGAACTCTTCCCCCATTAAAAGAGAGAAACGGGGATTAATAAAACTCAGCTGAGATCGGGGACAGCAGATGTGGCCACAGACGTGTCCTACGGCAGTGTCATTCCACAAATGCTGGGAAACCGTGGCGCCGTCAACACAGTCGTTTTCAGTCTCGTTCAAAGACATTATCCAGCTGAATTGGATTTGCCAGGTGTTCCCGCTGCTGTGTGCCTCCTGAACTCTCTTCCCGACCCCCCTGCGATGAGATGATTGCTTGTAAGACAACTGGCAATTACATCCTTTTCAGAGTCTGAGCATAAATTAAAAGATCGGAAGCCTTGAACTTGTGCCACCGGATGACCAGGTAGCATTCGCAACGGAAGGGGCTCTAACTAATCATTTAGGGGTAAAAATGTACTTTTTATTCCTGAAAATGTGGGGATCACCCCCCTCCCCACGCTGTCTTTGATGGACTTTTGCTACATGCAAAGTGCAGATGTGGAGAGCCCTCCGTGGGTTACCCTGGGCTGACATCCGGAGCTCAGTTATCATCTAATGAAAGGCTTTTGTGACAACTGAAACTTCAAAGGGGAGTGGAGTTGGGTACAGAGGCAGGACAAGTCTTCACTTCCGCTGTTTTGCTCCCACTCTCCAGGGAAAGGCCTTCCAGCTTTCACATGTTCCTTCACGCCCACCCACATACCCTTTCTTCCCTGTTTGCTCTCTCCCATCTCTCTCTCTCTCCCTCCTTCCCTCCCGGGGACAGGACTGCCGACCCCACACACGCCCAGCCCTGACAGTGAACACGCTTACATTCTGCAGCCGAGGGCTCCTCTCCGCACCCTAGTCCTGGCCCGCTCCCTCCCTCCCTGCCCCGTCCCTCGGTGAACGACTGAATACATGAATGAGTGGTCAAATGCCCAACCTCGGCAAACAAATGGAGCCAAAGCATCTTGCTGAGGAGGGCGGCGATGTGGTTTTCAGCCGAAGGTGTGGGTTTTCAAGAGGCCCACGCCCGGTCTCAGACAAATCAGGAGGAAACAGCCAGGCCGGGGTTGAAAACAAGAGTGTCGAAAGAGAAGTTGCCCAACCAGTCCCAAAACAAGGGAGATCCCTCTCGCAGGGGAATGAGGTGGCCTCGGGGTGAGTAAAGGGCACTGTCGCAACCACTCAGCAAATATATATTTGATGTAAAACAAAATGACCCCAAGAAGTTATAAGAGCGAAAGTACACAGAAGCCGAGTAGAGGAGAGACCCCGAGGAGTGGTTTGGAAATGGTGCGAGAAGTGCAGGGCACATGGCAGAGGACGGACTAGGAGCATGCGGTCCCCCGAGGAGTCTTCTGGGAGACCTGTGGCTGTGCCCGTCCCGCTTCCCCTGCCTCCCCTCGCGCGGGCTGTAATCCAGTCCCGAGCGGCTGGCTCCACAGGAGGACCTCTGGATTCCCAGGAAAGATGCAGCCACCTCAGAGAGCCTAGACCGTCGAATGGCAGCCGCCAATCACAAACTGCCGCTCATTTCCCAAGTACCTGCTGAGTGCCTACTATGCGCCGGGATTCATGGTATGAGGATGAGAGAGATTCCACCCTGTCCTCGTGGGACTTCCGGTCTAGCGGGGAAGAAATGTTAACAAATCATTTGCTGAAAAATAATTCATCACCACAGCTTGAATACAGATGACAAGCTCCACGAGGACAGGGATGTGTGCTTGTCTTGTCACAAGTGCCCGGAACAGAGCCCAGCACATAGTAGGTGCTCAATACATAGTTGCTGAATGAAGTGCCACAGAAGAAAAGCGAAGGGCAGGGGAGAGCACACGAGGGGACCTAAGGTGGGTGGGTCCCCGAGGAAGAACGTGGAGGGTGTTCCCGGCAGAGGGAACGGTGAGTGCAGTGGGGGCGCTCAGAGGATGGAAGATGCCCCTATGGGACGGGGGGGACATGCCAGAGGTAGGCAGTGGCCAGATCACGCTGAACCACGTTCCGGGATCCTTCTGATGCCCGACCAAAAAAATCAAATAAAATTCTACAATAAGACGGAGGAAGAGGAGCACGTAAGGCTCTTTCCCGCACCAACACCACTAATTAAAGTCATGCGAGTGTATATATATTCATAGAATAATGTATGCCTTCTTTTAATTGCTTAATAGAAGGCAGTGAAGAAATCATGAATTATTGCTCCGAATGGGACATTTGTCAAGGAAGAATTATGAGCCAGCGCTAGCTGGTGCTCATCTCGAGCCCGGGAGCAGCCGAATGTTTCAAGCATTAGAAAAAGAACACAACAGAAAGCCCAAGGCAGCCCCCACGTCCTGCTTCCCAGCAAAGCCCGGCGGCTCTCGTGGCTCATTCGTTTATTCCCGGATGGAACAGCCGTCACCCTCCCTGCCCAGGAGCACCCTTTGAACCGTGAGGGATGGCCTCAGCCTGACAAAGTGGACCATAAAGAAAAGAGTCTCCCAGGGCCCCTGGGAACCGCCAGTGTTTCAACACCGCCGTCCCTCAGCCCTTGCAGGGGACCACAGCCAACTGCCATTTCCCAGCGTTGAAGGAAGCTCCTTAATGTCAACGACAGCGTCAGTGTTCCAGGAAACCAGTGGGCTGTTTGTGGGCTCCCGAGAGGAGCGAGAAAGAGTGGGCGCGGCCCGCGAGCACTGTCGCCAGTGCCGTCACCAGCCCAGGTTAGGGTGCAGCTGAAGGACTGAGGGGCCCGGGGTCATTTCAGGTAACAGCCAGACAAACTTGGGAGAGGACTCAACACCTTCACCTAAACTAGGGGACACATTACACGAGTGATTTCTGGAGGCTCCCCTCCCCCAAATCAACCTGACAACCTGCCGATTTCTGAAATGCCGCAGTTCCAGAATCTTTTCTCCGATGTGAAGCTCTAGGACTCCTAACGCCTAGTGGCCAATTCTTGGAAGGCCAGATCTTGTGTCCCTTCCTGCCACACCCTCGGCTCAGCACTTCCCTTGCACGGGATTCTACCTGAGCTGGTCGCATCTCCCGGGAGCAACCTGGGGCAGGAAAGCTTGGTCTCTTCAAATTCAAGTCTTCTGCACGGAGCACAAGGGAGCACCTGCTAAGTCCCCCCTCTGCACCGGTTCATGCTCTGCCCTTTCTGGAGCAGTCTCTCCTCCTCCTCCCACACCGTCAACCCCACTTCAATTCGCCCATCGTCTGGGGCAGAAGAAAGAACCCTGGCCTGGCAGCGTCCCCTCCCCACGCTGCATGCTGCGGGCACCTCCCGGATGGGGCTCTGCTTCACGGTCTGAAGTGTGACATGACGATCTGTGCCTTCATCTGTCTTCCCTGCTAAAGAGTCGACTCCTCAAGGGAAGGGCTGGCGCTGTATTCATCTTAGAATCCATCCCCTCGGCAGCTGCCTTAACTCGGGTTCATCAGAGTGGAGTGCGAGACAAAAATTCACACACAAGTGGTTTGATAAGGGGGGCGCTCCCAGGAACGGGGGCGAGCAGGCCGGGCCGGCTTCGCGGGTGCGCAACCTGTGCAGCTGCACATGGCCCTGCAGTCAGACGGGTCTTACGCTTGGCTTCATGCTCTGCTGCCACTGTCTTAAAATGCTCATTTTTTAACAAGGGCCCCCCATTTTCATTCAGCACCGGGCCCTGCAAATTACGTAGCTAGTCCTGCGAGCAGCTCAGGGAGGTGGAGAGGCCCAGCGAGGATGTAATTTCAGGCTCCATGCCAGTCTTAAACCTGATCCCCCAGCGCGGGGGGGCCTGGAGCATAACTTTACTCCTCTGAATTTGTCCTGACTTGAGGCAACTTCCCGAGCTCCTCCCCACCTCTGGGCGGGGAAGTGGCAGCTCTAGCAGCCCAAAGGTGGCCTCCGAAGCAAGTCGCAGGTGCAGCCATTGGAAGCAAAGCACGTAGATGCTGGAGGACGGAAGCCCAGAAACCCTAAAAGGATGCGCAGGGGTTGGAATGGGGCGGGGGGGGGGTGGTCTGGGCAGAGCACCAATAGTGCCCACTGCCACCGTCAATAAGACTACTGGAGTTGAATTATCAGACGCAGAATACGAGGTCTAAAGAAGGGTGAATGACATGCCCTGGGCGACCCAGCTGAAAAGGATTTCAGTAACTGGGTCCCTTCCAAAGAAAGAAGCTGCGTCATCCTTCTCCCGCTGCCAGATGGCATTCGTAAACACGCCGCCACTGTGAACTTGCTTCATTGACCCACCTCGCTCTGTCTCCCCACATTTGGTCAACAGCATCCTGGATTGAGCAGCAAATCGATCCCTGACACTCTCCAGCTGAACGCACGCCATCTCGTAGCACATTCCCAGGCAGGCCTCCGCCGGCCACCCTGCACAGGGACCGGGTCGCTTCATTAGGGACCTCACCAGGGTAAAGAGGGACCCTTATTTGTAAACTGAGCCAACTGGGATCGTGTTTCAGGAGAAAACCTCCCCTCAGGCCAGACACAAACTCTGGGGCACGGCTGCTTACAAGAGCTGCCCAGATATGCAACTGGGCTCATTTCTGCACATTTGGGGTCTCCGTATTGATCAAACTCCCTGACGTAAGGGATTTCTACGCTTTCTGATGAGACGAGAACATTACTCTTTGCCTTGAGATGTTTTAATGAAAGGGACTAAAATCGGGGCACGTGCACCCACTTATATCCAATTTGCTTTGGTAACTCGATACAGCTTTCCAGGGGCTTCACCCGTTTTCACCCGGTGCAGTGGAAGCTGTCAGCTTCCCTTTTGCAACGGCCGATTTACCAAGTCACTGATATTCTCCAGTCTCTCCTTTCCCCGTCAGCCCGGCTCCTCAGATTTCATTTTCCAGCCAGGGGACGGACTGTATTTCTACGCCTGGACTCAACTGACTCGGGTGAGGATTATCCTCATCTTTATTTAGTACTCAGCTAACATTTATTCAGTACTCACCACCTGCCAGGAATTGTCCTAAGCACTTTCCATAAATTAACTCATTTAATCTTTACAACAAACCCTATGAAGTGAGCAGTACTCTACAGACGAGGTAACAGGGGCACAGAGAGGTTAAGCAACTTCCCCAAAGCCACACAGCTGGTGTCGTAAACAGAATTCTAAGATGGTCCCTGTGATTCCTGCTCCTGGTATACATGCCCTGTATAAGTGTCTCCCCTTGAGTGTAGGCAGGATCTAGGAATATGACGGGATATCAATTCCATGATTATGTTACATCAGACAGCAAAGCTGAAGGGATTTTGCAGATATAATTAAGATCCTTAAACAGCTAACTAGGTTTTAATCAAAAGGGAAATTAACCCAAATGGGTCTAACCTAATCAGGCAAGAAATCTAGATGATCCCCGACTTACGATTTTTGACTTATGTTCAGTGGAAATTGTACTTCAAATTCAAAATTTTGATTCAAAATTCTTTATAATAATAGGCTTTGTGTTAGATGATTTTGCCCAAATACAGGCTAATGCTAGTGTTCTGAGCATATTTAAGGGAGGCTAAACTAAGCTACGGTGTTCGGTAGGTAAGGTATATTACATGCATTTCGACTTAGGATATTTTCAATTTATAATGGCTTTGTCAAGACATAATCCCATCATAAGTCAAGGAGCATCTGTGTTTTAAAGAGGGCTTAGTCTTCTCTAAACTCGGAGAGACTGTCCTTCTGGCCTTGAAGAAGCAAGCCTCTGTGAGTTCCACAGCCACGAGGAAATGCATTCTGCCCACAACCACCTGAACTCGGAAGGCCCTTAGCTTCGCATGCGACTGCAGCCTGGTTAGACCCCAAGCTGAGGACCCAGCTAAGTGATACCCAGACTCCTGGGTTGTCGAAACTATAGGATAAAAAACAATGTGTTGTTATAAACTGCTAAATTTGTGTGATTTGTTACACAGCAATCGAAACAAAAACAGCTAGTAAGAGGCAGGGCTGGGATACAAACCCAGGTATATTGATTCTAGGGTTCTTGCTCTTAATCCCTGTGCAATTTCCTACTCTAGATCTTTAAAAATGGGTTATCGAGTAGACTGGTCAGAATACTCAGCTCTCAGGAGTCTTGCGGTGCCCTGATCCTCACCCCAAGGCTATCGGCTTGTTCATCCATCTAACTCCCCCTAATCTCAGGTACTACATTAGGCACGAAGTCGGCACAGAGACTGCCAGCATGGACCCTAGCATCCAATGGGGAAGATGGCACTAAACAAATACCCAAAAAGCAATAAAATAATTGCAACAGGAAAGGGGTGCAAAGGAGAGGCAAGGGTACCATTAGGGCAACAGGTACCAGGCCCTAGAGAACACTTGCCCTTGGGCTCAGCAGGAGTCAGCCAAGCAGGGGTGAGGCAGGGGGAATAGTATGTGCAAAGGCCCAGTGGCAGGAGCAAGGAAATAAAGCAGAGGAACTAAACCAAGGCCTGCAGGGCTGGGAGGGAAAGAAGGGCCCTGGCTGAAGCTGAGGAGGGAGGGAGGGGCCCACTCTGCTGGAATGATGCCACGCATTATAGCCGATGCTGGGCCTGTTCCGTCAGAGAAGCTTCAAGCAGCGTTACCCCGGACAACGGAAACATATTTCACGGAGCATCAGTGGCCCAAAGTCAAAATTCCTGCTATCTGAGAAAGAAACTAAAAATGCTTCCAAGCTCAACAAGCCTTCATAGGCTCATGTTGTGGCTGACAGCTGAAAATAGAAATCTTTTGCCCTTTTTCTTTTCTTGAATGTAAAACACTAAACCCTAAAGAGACAGTCTGGGCACGTGTAGTGAGTGGGCCCTGTGGGTGAGGGGCCGCCTGCCAGCATGTGGCAGGCTGCAGATAAATCCCCTAAAGCTGTAGTCCCTAACCCCCAGGCCACAGACCAGTTTCAGGTCCATGGCCTGTTAGGAACCAGGCTGCACAGCAGGAGGTGAGCGGAGGGCCAGGCAGTGAAGCTTCGTCTGTATTTACAGCCGCTCCCCATCGCTCGCATCACTGTGTACACCCCGCCTCCTGTCGGATCAGCGGGGGCATTAGACTCTCACAGGAGCGCGAACCCTACTGTAAACTGCGCATGCGAGGGATCTAGGTTACAGGCTCCTTATGAGAATCTGATGCCTGATGGTCTGAGGTGGAGCTGAGGCGGTAATGCTAGTTTTGGGGAGTGGCTGCAAATACAGGTTATCATTAGCAGAGAGGTTTGACTACACAATAAATGCAATGCGCTTGAATCATCCCCAAACCACTCTCCCCACCTTCCAGGTCTGTGGAAAAATTGTCTTCCATGGAACTAGTCTCTGGTGCCAAGAAGGTTGGGGGCCCCTGCTCTAAAGGAAACATGGGAAGGGCGGGACTGTCGGGACTAAGCAGAACAACTGCACGCGCCTGTCTCCTGACCTCAGGTGTAATGGCAAATGTCGCGGCCCTGAGACACATCACTCCGAGTGTCACTATGAGTCTTAAGAGCCTTGGCAGATGGAGACTTAGAGCACTGTGCAGGCAGCAGGGAAGGGGGTAAGGGCATTAGATGGCTGGGGGTTACCCTTGATTGTTGTCACTCACCAGCTGTGTGACCTAAGGCAAGTTATTAGCATCTCTGAGCCTTGGCAGCAACATCTATCAAAGGAGTGTCTACCTTACAGGGTTGTGATAATTGAAATAGTGTGTGTAAACACCAGAGCAGTACCTGGCCCAGAGTGAGTGTTCAAGAAATGTTAACAAGAAAGAGAGATCCTATCTTTACAAAAAATAGAAAAATTAGCCAGGCGTGGTGGTATATACCTGTAGTCCCAGCTACTCAGGAGTTTGAGGTTGCAGTGAGCTATGACGACACCACTGCACTCTACCCAGGGCAACAAACTAAGATCCTGTCTTAAAAAAAAAAAAGAGAGAGAGAGAGAGAGATGTTAACAACAACTATTACTACTAGCAGCGCTGTTGCTGATGCTGTTACTACCACCACCACCACCACTACTACCGCCGACACCAACTGCTAATTCTGTCATCACCCCGAGTACAAAACACTGACTTTATGCTAAGAAGACACTTTGGGAGTAAGCCGTAATCTTCCACAATCCTGACTGGAGTTAAAGATGCATTAAATACCCAAAAGGAGAGAATAAGAGGCCCTCCATACTCGCCGTGCTCCATTCTTGGCCACGGCTGTGAGTCCCAAGGCTAAGGAACACTTAGTAATTTTGTCCACGTTACTGGTGCTCTGAACCTGGGCTCGTGAAATACCCCGTTGCTTGCAGTCTGGTAGCCCAACAGGTCTGACCCCAGGCAGAGGATGTACTGATCTGCTAATGCGGGCATTCCAGTCCATGTGGCGGTTACAGTTTGATTTTGATGAATAAATAAGTACCTCGTTAATGTTTTTAAAAAATCGACATACTTCTACCATATGATCCAGCAATCATGCTCCTTGGTATTTATCCAAAGGAGGTGAAAACTTATGTCCACACAAAAACCTGTGCACCGCTGTTTATAGCAGCTTCATTCATAATTGTCAGAATTTAGAAGCAACCAAGATGCCCTCCAGTAGGTGAATGAATAAATAAACTGCGGTACATCCAGACAGTGGCATATTATTTAGCCCTGAAAAGAAATGAGCTTTCAAGCCATGAAAAGGCATGGAGAAAACTTAAGTGCATATTACAAAGTGAAAGAAGCCAATCTGAAAAGGCTACATACTGTGGGGTTCCCACTGTGCAACATTCTGGAAAAGGCAAAAAAACTATGGAGACAGTAAACAGATCAGTGGTTGCCAGAGGTTACCGGGGAGGGAGGGAGGAGTAGGAGGAGCACGGAGGATCCTTAGGACAGTGAAACTACACTATGTGATAGACACTCTAATAGCGGATACACACCACTATGCGTTTGTCCAAACCCCACAGGATGTACAACACCAGGAGCGAACCTAATGTAAACTTGGACTCCGGGTGACAATGACATGTCCATGTAGGTCCCTCAATTGTAACAGATGTACCACTCTGGGGGAGATGCTGATAATGGGGAACCTATGTGACGGGGCAGCAGGGGGTATGTGGGAAATCTCTGCCTTCTGCCCAATTTTGCTGTGAACTTAAAACTGCTCTAAAAAAAAAAAAGTCTATTAAAAAACAAGTCACATGGAAAACCAGGCCATTCCCTGGGGAGTCGCCCAGGAAGTACTGCATTTGCATCCACAAATATATTTTGACCACACTTTGGGGGCTGCCCAAGCCAGAGATGGCAATTAAGAAAAACATAAAGCATTTGTATATATGCCTCCCAAACGTACAGAACTCTTTCACACACATGATTTCATTTTTTTCTGCCCTACTCCTATAAAGTATTACAGTTCTCCTTGTTTCTCAGGGGTTCGGTGAATGCTGCTTTTAAGGTTAACATGAATAGACAAAAGTTCTTGGTCTTTTAAAAAGAAGTTGTTAATGACATAATTGTAAGCTGGTCAGAATAGATTGTACAGAAGGTTTTATGAGGTTTGTAAAAAGCTTTTCTTATTAAATCACTATAAAACCTTCCCAAAATAGCTCAAACTAACTTGGGAGAAGGCCAGTCATAATTAGTGGGAAACTTGAAATGCAGAATATTTCTTTAAAAATGCACTTTTAATACTTGAAGTCCACATAGTAAAAGGAACCCACAGCTAAGAAAGAGCCTGTGTCTTTCACAAACAAATAAGACTCCGTGGATTCGGCCGGTGTCCTTAAGGAGGTTAAACGGTCCCACTGTGCGAGTTTGGAGGAGTCGTAAAACCTCACTGGGCCTCGATTTCTTCATCTGAACAGAAACGAGCCGCCAAGGGAGAGGACTGGATCATCTCCAGGTACCTCCCCGCACTACAAGGCTCGTCTTTGCTAATTACGTTCACGCTCTTAATTTGCTTCGCAAATTCCTTCTTCACGGTGAACTTGCAGGAAATGCTACATATTCTAAATTACAGGGTTCGAATTAATGAGCTTTTACTGTCTCCTCAGCAGATCTGGAGATAAAAAGGACAGAAATATAAATGGGGTTTCGAGGTGCTCACTCTGACACAGAGTCACAGGTTCACATGATCGATTTCAATTCCGAGGGCATCTGTTTTTTGGAATCCTTAGGAAGACAGGTCACGTGTTTTGCTTTGAAGAGCAGAGTCAGGCGCTAACACACAAAAGGACATACATCGTTGGAAGTCCATCCAATTTTGCACAACCCTGGGGCGTCTCCAGTTTCTCATCCCAGGAAAAGATTATTCTAGTGGTTTCAAAGGGTTTTGAGTAGCTGCTTAGTATTAATAACCAGGTCAGACCTAATACCACAAAAGCAAAGTCTGATTTTTTACCTGGTGTTACAGGCTAAGTTGTGCCCCTCGAAATTCACATGTGGAAGCTCTCCCCTCCAATGTAGCTGTACCTGGTGGTGGGGCCTTAAAGGAGGTAATTAAGGTTAAATGAGGTCATAAAGGTGGGGCCCTAACCGGATAGGACTGCTGTCCTTGTAAGAAGAGACACCAGGAGTGCAACTGTACCGAGGAAAAGCCACATGAGGACACAGCAAAAAGGTGGCCATCTGCAAACCAGAAAAAGAGGCTCACCAGAAACCAACCCTGCGGGCACCTGATCTTGGACTTCCAGCCCCCAGAACTTCGAGTAAATAAATGTCTGTTGTTTCAGCCACCCAGTGTGTGGTATCTTGTTATGGCGGTCTGAGCGGACTCACACACGTGGGGGAAATGTAATAGTAATATGAGCTAAAATAGAGCGCCCACCAGTGTTGGGCTCTGTGCTGACAGTTTGAAGTGCATTATCCCACCTAATTCTCACACTAGCCGTACAAAATAGGTATGATTATTCCTCGTTTTACGTAATTTCTTACCGTATTATCTTGTTCATTCATTCTCTCCCTCCTTTATTCATTTGTTTGATTAACATGTGGCCAGCACCAATCACTCAATCATTCGTACAAAAAACATGCCCCAAGCACCACGCTTACAACTTTCTACAGAGCAAATCACTTCGATTCCAAGAAGGCCTATTAAGGGCACCAAACACACTGTACACGTGGCCTGTACGCAGTCCTGCGACCACACACATTTAGTCTTCAGGGACGTGGGGTGTCTGCCCCTTCCATCCCTGTGTTCCTTGCTGCTAACATCCATTTAATGCCTATTGTATGAAACCGTCTTCCTTCTTTTTCTTCTCCTGCCAAGTACGTACTGACCCCTTTTCAAACCTCAAAATCGAGGTTTGCGCATAATCGCTCTGACAATTCCCTTCGTATCAGAGGCCGGAATGGAGTGCATCTTAATGAGATGCATAATTGCTCAGTGCAATGCTTTTATTCACCAGCCATTCTGTGACTCAGCTCTGCAATTCATTTTCCACCCATCTTCCCTCGAAAAGGCCTGCAGTCTTCACTCCCGCGGCCTGAGACATTGAGAACGAGCGCTGTGTTTCTCGGGAGCCCCCGTTCATCACGATCATGCTGCTCGTTGGCCATTTTCAGAATGAAGATCAAATCAGAGTACACCAAAGGCATCGTTGTTTGGGAAACATCTCACGGCAGCAAAAGGAAGCTCTCGGAGGCTGGTGCGTTCCTCATATCCCAAAACGAGATGAAATAAATTGAAATTAAATAACTCTTTCCTGATTTCATAAGGCAACTGGCCAGAGCCCAATAGTTTATACCAAGCGCACGTGCACATTTTATCCAGCCCAGGTGGCCTAGACCACAACTGCATATCAGCAATAAAATACTAATAACGAAGTGAGGCACAGTACTCTACAGTTTACAGACAGCTCTCACTGCCTTATCAGCTCTTGAGGGAGGCATTGCTAGTCCCAATCTTAGAGGCACGGGGTCTGACTTGCTCAAGAACATCCTTGCAGTGAGGTGAAGCTGGGTCCTGAACTCAGGACCTCTGGCTGTCAGCATTGTCTAAAGCAGGACCACCTGGGCATCAAATCCAGCCACGTCCCGTCATTCGCGTATCGTCTTGGGCTGCTTTCACTCTCAAGGGCAAAGCTGAGTAGTTGCAACAGAGACCTAAAATATTTGCTATTTGGTCCTTTTATAGAAAAGCTCCACTGACGGCTGGTCTAGAAATGAATGCACTGGCTTAGTTTAGCGCGTTAGGATGCTCCAGCAGAGTGAGATGGCTTTGGGGGTGCTTTGGCTCTAGTTTGTGGACAATCGTGGACTGAACACTGTACTGGGAGTCAACTGACCCTTGGCTGTGGTTGTTGTGGCTGCTGTTGCTACACAATTACACACCCTTACTATGTGCCTAGCATGGTCCTAAGTCTTCTATCGCATTATCTTCCTTTAGTCTCTACAACAAACCTATGATGTGGGCACCCTTATTATCCTTACATTGGCAGATAAGGAAACTGATGCACAGGAAAGTCAAGTAACTTGCCCAAAGTCGCTCAGCTACTGACCAGCAGGGTCGTCTGCTGGGAACCAGCATGCTATATGCTCCTCTCTAGTCTAGAGGTTCAAGTTCAGCCTCCCCTGTCGGTTATGAAGAGCTTGACTCTGGAGCATTATTTAGTATCTGAGCTTCCTTCCCCGGGCGTCTATCAAATAGGAAGAGGATACCTGCCCTGCCAACCCTCAGAGAATCGTAGGTTTCAATGAGGCCAGCCTACGAGACGGTACTTTGAGAACACTGTAAGCATTATATAATCGTGAAGGAAAATCTTGACAACTCCAACACCATTAACTGCAAATATTTATTCAGTCTTTTTTTTTAATGCACTGACTAAACACGGTGGTAGTACCTCCCGCCCATAGGAACCCATGCACGAAACTGTGATCTGGTGTAAATTTCAGGTGGTATGTGTGATTGTCAAGGAGTTCTTACAAAGACATAGGATTCTAGCCTATTCCCTCCAGGTGTGTGAGCCACCCTGAGCCAGTGGGGGTCCCCGGGGTTGCTGGCTTATTCTTAGATTTGTTGGCATATTCACAGTTCGTCACCTGATCCTTAAACGACTCTGGAGGAGGCACTATCACTGCCACCATCCTCAGTGTCCCCATTTTCCGGACTCGCCATGCTGCTGCTGGCCTGACACCACAGACCCAGCACCTCCCAGGCTTCCGCTGCACCCTGGTCGTGGGCGAGGGAAGCTCTAACTAAACAGATATGTGTGTGTATTAGTTTTGTATTGCTGCTATAACAAAGCACCACAAACTCAGTGGCTGAAGACAACACAAATTTACGCTCTTACAGTTCTGGAGGCCACAAGTCCTAAAGTCAGGGCGTCGGCAGGCTTGCACTCTGCTCCTTCTGGAGGTTCCATCCAGCAGAGTTGGGGAACCTGCGGCCTTAAGGCCACATGTGAACTTCTAGGTCCTTAAGTGCCGCCTTTTGGTTGAATCCAAATTTTACAGAACAAATCCTTTTACTCAAAAGGGTGGAGCAGAGAAAGATGAAGCTTTTCTTGCCTCCTTTGGTGCTTAAAAAAGAACAATCTTGAAATCAGAAGGCCACGGGTTCCCCACCCCTCCGAGGGAAAAATCTGTTCTGTGCCTTGTCCAGCTCTTAAAGGCCACTTACATTCCTTGGCTCGTGGCCCCTTCCTCACGTCATTGCACCCTCTGCTTCCAACCTCACATCTCCTTTTCTGGCTCTGACACTTCAGCCTCTCCCCTGTCGTGATTACATGGGACCCGCCTGGATAATCCGGGATAGTCTTCCCATCTTAAAACCCTTCACCTAATCACCTCTGCAAGGTGCCTTTTGGCACAGAGGTAACATAGTCACATGGCTTTGGGAGGCCAGGAACTGTAGGTCTTGGGTTGTAAATGACCCTGGGGGCAAGGGCAAGAGCAAGGACGGCACCAGAGAGGAAGAAGGGACGTCTGCAGCCCATCTCCTTACCTGGGTTTCGCAGGCTGTGCCACACATGCTCACCTTTGGGACTGGCTTGGCTTTGATGCCCCAAACAGATCCTTTGCCTAGGCCTTGATTAAGGAGCCCCCTAAACTGGCGGCTGTGGTCCGTGGGACTCCCCAGAACCCCACTGGGTAAAGTTTGAGACCAACGGCAAAACTGCCTTTCAAGGCTTGCCCTGGATTTGGACAATGATATTCAGCAAGTTAAACTGGAACAACCGAGCTGATAAAGACAGCAGCATTTCTCAGGCTCAAACTAGAACACAAATGGCAGCAATTTGCCACCGGCTGTTTTTGGCAAAGCCCTATCTTAACAAGATACTTATCACTTCTTCCCCCTGATTTAGTTACGCTGTAATGTCCTGGGGAAGGAGACTCAATTATCAATTGCAATCAACTCACGTTGTCCTAGCTCCTGGTTTTTATTTCAAGATTATCTAGGCCAGAATCCCAATTATTTTTGTTTTATTTTCAGCAAAAAGAAAATCACAATGTTATATGCTGTTCTCTGATAAGACAAACAAGGAACAAACCAGCCAACAGAAGCAGCTCATTTTGCCACTAGCTCAAGAAAAATGACACTTTACTCTGGATGAGTAATAAAAATAAATTAATTAATATGGAATTTCAGTTCCTTCAGATACTTCTCATTAAAAAGAGGGTTGGCAAATTAATTTTACTGTGCGGATCTCTCAGGACCTCAGTTTTGAAGACGGCGATAAATCAGCCCATTTCCTGGCCCTATGCAAGGCGCGCTGGAAGAGAAGGCTATTGATTAGCATGAGGTTTGGAGATTGTCTGCGGATTTCTATTTCTCATTCAATCCCTTTCCCCCACGACCGTGAATAATTGGATGTCAGCTGCTTCTGAACTCTCTCAGTATCTGCCAATTCCCTAAAGAAGTCACACTTCTTTTCAGACACCAGCTCATTTATCCTGTAAAATGAAGGAAAACCTACCTCGGGCAGAGTCTGAGATTCTAAACTAAGATTAACTATTCTATGGATGAGAGAAACCCAAATGTAGCGAGACACAGAAAGTGGAGGCCCCCTTTGTGAATGAGTCTGGGTGGTGACAAAATACTTTTGAGGGACATGTCTCAAGACAGCCTTCAAGCCTCCTAATTTCCAAATGTCACTCTCGCATGCTATTTTCCTGCAAAATGCACTGAAATCTTCAAGCAGCCCCATCAGACCTGGAATGAAGGCTCTCTGGGGAATGACAAGGATGGAATCACAAAGCCCCCATGCTGTGTGGTTGGCTGGGAGTGGCTTATTAGCTGAGGAGCGGCTTTCTCTAATTCAAATTTGTCCCTCTGCAAAGATTACAAGTTGCTCCTTGTTAATGAACTTTTGGGTAGCTCAGAATGTTCCATTTGCAAAAACCATGGGCTCAGTGTGGATTTAATTCTTTACCCTTAGTGCTGAATGGGTGTGGGGGATGAGTGAATCCTTCCCTGTAACTCCTTCCACCAGCTACTGCCGGCGTCTGTGCAAGGATGTGGGACCAGTGCTTGGCAGGTCACTGTAGGTGACCCTCTCCGAAATGGGCAGTCCCCAAATAAGCAGCCCCCAGACGGCCTTTCCCAGCTGTCCGTTTGGGGCTTGCTTTCCCTGGCTTTGGGCTTCCTGTTAATTAGGGAAAAGCCCCAGAATCATCCTGATTCCTCTTTGAATACCGATTTTTGGTTGGGGCCTTGGCGAGTGGAAGAAAGATGGCGCCCAAACAATGTCTCCATCAATCTCAAAACAGAACCCAGTAGAGGGACTAGAAATAGGCCCCTCCTGACAAGAAGAGTGAATTGGGAAGGAAATTACACATGGTTACTGTGCCTAGGAAGGGAATTTTCCAGATGAGGAAATTGAAGCCCCAAGAAGTTGAGTTATTTATCCAGGATCCCACTGCTGTTACAGTAAGCAGAAGAGGACTCGGGACTCGGGACGCAGGGCTCTAAACTCCATTTTCTTTCCACTAAACTGCATTGTTCGAGATCTGCTGCACTGGGCACTTGGGGCAGTGCAGGGGGATGGGAGGAGGAGAGGGTGACACCTCTAAGTGTCTTTTGGAGGTAAAGGCTGGGGTGAAGGTGGGGCGTGTGGAGGACCCACCTTGGGCTCCTCCTCGTTTCTTGACAAAAGTGAGGTCAGGAACAGCCCAGTTCATGATGAGACCTGACACTGTGGCTGCCCAAGGGACCCCATCCTCTAACCCCACAAATCCCCTTTACCCCAGGGACGCTGTTTACAGGAAGGACAGGGCTGCCTTTTAGCAGTATTATAGTGACCTCTGCTTCCAGGGTGCCCGTTCAATACCACAGATCTCTTCTCCCTGGGTTGAATCTCATATCAAATACAGGAATATTTCCTGCTCCTTGCCACTGAGAAGCACTCCATGGCTATGCAAACACAGCTTTTATTTTCCACGGTTTCAGGAAGCAGAGGTGTGCCACGCTCTGGGAGAGGTAAGGACCTCTGCCCACTTCCCCATCTCAGCCATCTGCACAGGCTGGGCGCCACTTGCCCTTTGTCAGCTAATACACTGGATGGCCGCTGCTTCCGGGTGCTCCTGGGCTGCTCTCTAAGGAGCGCTTCAGTGAAAACCTATGCAGACCACCCGGACCCTGTGAAAACGCAGGTTCCACCCAGCAGGCTGGGGTGGTGGCAGGCTCTGCATCTCCGATAAGCTCCCAGGTGATGCCTGCTGCTGCTCCTGGGCTGACTCTGAATAGTAAAAACCTCGAGCAGCGGTTCCCAAACTAGGCTGCATATTGGAGTCACCTGAGAGCTTTGCAAAAAAATACTGCTGAAGGTGTGGCCTGAGCATTGGGATCTTAAACATTTCCTTTTTGATTCTAAAGTGCAGCCAAGGCTGAGAACCCCTGCTCTAAAAGCTGGCATTTCGTTTCAACAGGCGGAACCTGGATGGCACACTGTCACCCAAGCGATCTCAGCCTCCACTCGTCTGCTCCCAGGGACGCTTTGCTCCTCCTGGCTTTGTGCCTGAAGGACAGTAACGACAGACAGCAAGTAACAAACAGTCCTCACACGGTGCCAGACACCTTCCTAAGCATTTCTCAGGACACTATGAGGTAGGTGCTATTATTATCCTCTTGTGTTTACAAATGAGAAAACTGAGGCACAGAGAAGGTAAGAAGCTCTCCAGTGTCACACAGCTGGCAGGTGGTGGCACGGAGATTTCAGTGCAGGTGGGCTGATTCTAGAGCCTGCACTCTTCACTACTGCTGGGCTGTGTGGCCTCAGACATTCCTCTTTCTCCCAGAACTTTTTTCCCAAACACTGGGACGGGACATGAGGACAGAATCCAAGCAAGCCCTGAACTTGCTGAGTTCTCAAAAGCCCAGCTCTCTGTTGGCAGCGTGTCCATCATATCTGTGAATGCATCCGTGGTATTCCAGCATGTAAGGAACATGCTGTAGACAGAACAGATGGCCAGAGTGATTTCGCCAATACTCAAAATGACTGCCAGAACTGTATATTGGCCGTTTTGTGGCTTTAAGTCTCTGGTTTAAGAGGAAGAGAAGGAAATGTTGCATGAGGCCATTTTGGGCAGCACTGGAGTCTGCCTGGGCGTCACACCCCTGAGGCATGTTCCAGGATGGCCCAGCATCTGCCAAGGCTTGGGGCAGGTCCAACCTGTCCGCATCTCCCAGTGCGGTAATGTAGACATCAGACAGCAGAAGGTCCGCTAGAGACCCTGGAGCTGCTGACTTTTCTAGAAGTCAGGAGCTGCAGTGGAACTTGGTTTTCACGCATCCTTGGCAGGCTTGTCCTAACCAGAGGGGCATGAATGGGGGACGCCTGCCCGGCGGGGACAAAGCTACAATCCCTTGATAGTCCCTGCTTCCTCTCCCCTTGGCCAGATCCTAACTGCACAAGGCAGGATGGAGCCACTTGTTCCTCTGTGAGCCGCCTCTCCTGTGCCTGTGCTCTGTTGGGATGATGAAGGGTACACACCTACACACACACACACACACACACACACGAGCATGCAAGCATGCATGCATGCACACACTCTATACTTTTCTAACATGTCCTTCATGTACTGAACTCATGTAGGACATCAGTTTACTGGCCTGAGTCCCCTATTAGACCATGAACTAATAAACTTTTTAATCTTTTTCCCCCAGCTTCATTGAGGTTTAATTGACAAATAAAAATTGTATATGTTTATATTGTACCACATGACATATGCATACATTGTGGAATGATTACCACACTCAAGCTAATTAACATATCACTTCACATGGTTACCATTTTCTGTGTACATGAACGTTTAAGATCTACTTTCCTAGCAGATTTCAAGTATACAATACATTGTTAACCACAGTCACCCTGCTGTACATTAGGTCTCCAGAACTTACTCCTTCTAACTAAAACTCTGCACCCTTTGACTGACAGCTCTCCCTTTCCCCATCTGGTAGCGAATTCTTCAGATCCCGCATGTCAGTGAGATCGTGCGGTATTTGTCTTCCTGTGTCTGGCTTATGTCGCTTAGCGTAACGTCCCCCAGGTTCAGCCGTGTTGTCACGAAGGGCAGGATTTCCTTCTTTTTTAAGGCAAAATAACACCCATTTCACATTTTCTTTCCCCATTCATCTGTTGACGGACATTTAAGGTGATCCTATGTCTGGACTATGCGAGCAATGCTACAATGAGAGTACAGGTATCTCTGTGAGATGCTGCTTTCATTTCCTTTGGGCATACGACCAGAGGTGGAATGTACTGGATCATACAGTAGTACTAGTTTTAATTTTCTGAGGGCCTTCCATACTATTTTCCATAATGGCTGTACCAATTTACATTGCCACCAATAATGTACAAGGATTCCCTTTTCTCCACATCCTCACCAATATTTATCTTTTGTCTTTTTGATAATAAAGGATATACTGGGTTAAATAAAAGATTATTAAAATTAATTTCACCTGTTTTTTTTTTTTTTTTTACTTTTCAAAAGGTGGCTATCAGAAAATTTCAAATGACATGTGACTTACACTGCATTGCTAGTGAGCAGCACTGTTCTATTATAGAAGGACATGTCACTTGAGCTTAAGGGGGGTAGAAATCAGGGGAAACTTCCTGGTAGAGGTTTCTTCTGAGTGAATAAAAAAAAGTCAGCATTGACTGGGCAGCTTGCCACGAGCCTGGGACTCTACATGTTTCTAATTTAATTCTTAACAACTGGACCATTGGCGTTTTTGTCTCTATTTTACAAACAAGGTCTCCAGCACTCAAAAAAGTTTAGCCCTTTGCCTCCGACCTCACAGTAACTAGTGGGGAGGTGGGGTGACCTGCAGACTCCACCAGGAAGTGTCCCCAAGTGTCTGTCCTCCGGAGAGTTTGAGAACAAGCCAGGTCTTTGTTTCGGCTCTATCCATTCTGACGAGGTTAAAATCCAGTTGGCTGAGAAGCTATTTGAGCTGTGTCATTTACAGAAAAATCAAATTATGTAGAGGCCGCTTACAATTGAGGGTAATTCAGGAAATAACTTTCTGGAAATGGCAGACTGTACAGCTGTGTCACCATTTGGAAATCGCCGAGGTCACTGTGTCACTCAAATGCCCTTCTCCAGTTGAGTGTGTCAGATTATATTTGTACGGACTGACGCAGAAGAACCCCATTAGAGCATTGAGCTTACGACCCAGATTTGAATATACTGGGTCAAGCGAGGCTTGTTCCTGAAACTTCTGCCCATAAAGAAAGGCTGAGTTAAATGTGAACCAAAAGATGAGGATCACATTGACACCCCCCAGAGATGGGGTCTTATTTAACAACTATTACTGAGGTACCTAACTAGATATTGGGAGTGTAACAAGCACAACCACAAGAGACTTTTAAAACATGAAAGCTGTATCTGCACATTTTCCAGGAGATGGGTTGAGTGGACATGTACCTACACATACCACACATACACAGTGGCACTCGTCGCCTTATAAATCAGCGCATCAAGTGTGCAAATCAGCGGAGTCTGCTAGACATATAACATAAATCAAAATTGTTAGGAAGTCCGCACCATGCATACAGCTAGTAGTTTCCAGGCAAGAAGAAATCATCTATCTTATTATTCAACAAAATTCCAAATGTGCATCTGTAAAATGTCTGAGCCTGCAGGACAGGGGCAGCACAAGGGCCCAGACCCCCTGAGAAAAGTCCCAGGTCCCCTAACTCCACCCAGACAATTGGTGGCTACTGATTAACACCAACTCTGACCTCGGCACTGTCCTAAAGGATTTTGAATTTCACACACTTGGAAGACTAGTATCATGCTCTTGTTTTACAGGGAAGGAAGCCAAGGCTTGGGGAGGGCAAGCGATTGTCCCTGGTCGCACAGCTGGGCCGGGATTCCCCGGTTCCTTCATGCAGCCAATCCTCTCCTCTGACCCAAATGGTGTCTGACTCAGCGTACCCCATCCGTCCTGGCTTAATTGGAAATCTGACCAGGGTAGCTTCGCTGGTTTAAGAATAATGGAGCCACTAGTCATGGTGAAACAGACAGTTCACTGTCCCTGGTTTTTTGCAGTGGGCCTCCCTGGTCTATTGTAATTTGCAATTAATAATGAAGCATTCTCCTAAGTGCTGTGTGTAAGATCAGGTTAATGTAATATTTCATCGTTGCCAGCCAGCTGTTGGGGCTGGCAGTAAGTAATACCTTTCCATAAGGAGCCAGTCTACAACCAAATCAATTAATCCCTCTTCGGCTGGTAGACAGCTGCTGGGTCAAAGAAGATAATTAGATGGACTCATCACTTACCAGGTGGTTGGTAATGAAGGGATTAATTGACCAGAGTTGGGGACCATACAATGTCTGCTCTTTCATGCATTCCCCGGTCTGTAGGACCGCCCAGCATCATTCTTCCCGGACAGCAGTTCGAAAGGCAGAGGGTGCTTTTCCCCCTCCAGGCCTATCTGTAGGATTGTAACTGATCCTGCAGAAACCCCCCTCTGATGTCTGGCCTGGAACAAGCCTGGGTTCTCCTTCTTGCTGGCTCCAGAGGACAGTGGCTCAAGTGTCCCTTTCGCAGGGCTCCTTTCAATACTCTGCCTGGGGGCTCAGCATCTTGCATTTGTCCACAAAATGCTGAGTTTCCAACACTCAAGGCACCAGACCCACCTACAAACTTTCAAAGGAGCAGACCGGGGAAAGTAATCTGTCTCTGTGTCCAGTGGAAAAAATTGACACAGGGCCTTCATGTTTTGAGTTGCTTTTCTCGTGATGGGTTATGGGTTAAATTGGAACCAAAGAATCAAAGATCTTTAGAACTAGAGGGGCCCTTAAAGACCCTCCAACCCAGTGCTCCTGAACCCTGGCTGCCCCTGGCTGTTTACCTAGGGAGCTTCAAGAACTATAAACGCCCCAGCCCTTATCCCAGACCAGTGAAATCAGAATCTCTGGGGGTGAGACCTGGGCAGTGGTCATTTTCTAAAAGCTCCCTGAGTGGTCCTAACGTGCAGCCAAGCTTGAGAACCAGTGATCTAGTCCGACACCTTCATTTCATAGATGGCGATGCTGAGGTCAAGGAGGGGACATTACCTGCCTTGGAGGAGCCGCAGAGTTAATGGGGCTGAGTCAGAACAGAAGCTGGCTCATAAGATGCACACCATTTTCTGCGGGCCCCACGTGACCACCAACCCCGCCAGAGGGTAAAGACTAAACTCTCCTCCTGGTACCAACCGACCTCTCCCGGCCTCTCTCCAGCCAGCCCCCGGCATCACCCGCACTGTAGCCACAAACCCTCCATAGTTCTCTGAATGTGCCATGGACTGTCCCGCCTGGACTCCGCTCTTGCTGTCCTCTCTCGCCCCCCACGATGCTGTTCCCTCTTCTCTGTCATGGGGAAGTCTGATGTATGCCAACTTCTCTAAAAAGGCTCCCATGTGCGCTGCACCTCGAAGGGTTAATTACTCCTGATTCTCTCGTGACTTTGCAAAAAGCTTCTATCATATACCGCTTATCAGGTTACATTGCCTGGGTGTCTCTCTTCTCCATGCCTTTTTCCTCTATTCAGTAAATGTCTGTAGAAGAAACAACTTGGCAAGCATTGCTAAAAAAGCTATTTAGGTTGTGGCTGGGAGAGGTTCCCCACCCCCTTGGATTATTCCAAGCTTTTACCACCTGAGACATTCAAATGAATCAGTGACCCCCTACTTGCAAATTTCACCAAGCTGTGCTATCTCATGGCAAAGTTCCTGGGGTCACTCCTGCAGTAAGTGAAAACCAAGTCTGCGGTTGTTTACTGGACATCACTGGGCACTCCACACCTCTCCGTAAGCCCTGGCTCCTGCCGCTGGGAAGTTTTCAACGGGTCCTGAGCACACCCGGGGGCTCAGCTTCACTCATGGGGAAAGAGGATCTCATTTTTCCACCCGGGAAAGATAAAACGGTAGCCTCTTCTCATCCTGCAATCTAGCCAGGTTAGACAAGCCCGGCTCTACCACTTAGGAGCTGTGTGATCTTGGCGCATTGCTCAACCCTGTGAGCCTCGGTTAACTTATCTGAAAAATGGGGTTACTGGAGATTCAATGAGGGTTGTTGTGAGGATTCAAAGAGATTTGTGTGAAAAATATGTACATCAGTCACTGCTGTGTATTACACATTCGGCGAATGGTCATTTGTCTTCCTTTCTCCCTCCTTTCCTTCTATCCCTCCTGCCTTCCTTCTCTCTCCCTCCTCTCAATCCCTCCTCCTGGAGCCGACCTGATGGAGAAGTTCATTTTAGCACACCGAATACTGGACCATAAGGGGCCATCGAATAATGGAGATTTCACTGTCACCCTCAGTATCCCCGGAGCCTTTTCTGCCTCCTTACGGAATTTTTTTTTCTCCTCAAACGGTTCACCCAGAAGACCTGCAGATCCCCGAACACTGACTGGTCCTCAGACACCCCTAAGAAAGCAGCAGACGCTGGACGTGCCGTGTGCCCTGTGCAAAGCTCCCAGCTACGCGGTGTGCAACGCTCTCCTTGGAACACAGTAATCACAGAGCAAATGCAAACGCTAAAGAAAGAACCAAGCAGGGCAGGGCTGAACCACTTGGGTGATGCTGTGAAGACTTCAGGGAATCCACGAGAGGACCGGGGGTGGGCGAGGCAGAAGGACAAGCCGTCCCGCCCTCGCTGGCGCTGAGGGGAAATTATGCCTGTTCATGGCTGACGACGCGGCTCTGCCCCGTGCATCTGAGCCGAGCCAGGGTGGCCCGCAGATGTGCTCGGCCCACAAATATGCAGCTGGCAACTGCTGAACTTTCGGTGACTTGACGCCAGCTGATCTGATCGGCAATTACGTTTTATTTTGGGGCCACGGAGACAGCAGAGAACCGGGAAAATTATAAGACATCGGAGTGCAGTTTTTCTAAGAATATCAACTACAAACTTTTTTTAACCAATTGTTGTTTTAATGGTTAGGGGTTTGCAGGGCACTAAAATAAGAAAACCCTGAACACTAAGACCAGATTGTAGCCAATTTTCCCAGAGGAGGTTTAAGGCTTTGTCCAGCATAAATCTGGGTTTGATACATTTTTTTTTGTAGGGGGAATGGGGTAATTCCCCCCAAGAGAACTTTGCTAGTGACAGTGAGTCCAGCACAGATGTAAAGAAACCTAGATTTGTAGTTTGTCCTGGGGTTGAATCTTACTCTGTTTCTTACCAGCTACACGGCCTTGGAGAAGTTGTATAAAATCATCGACCTCATTCCTCCATAAAATGGGGGTGTACTGCCACCTCCGGGCTTACTGTAAGGTTAGATGAGATGTTTATAAGCATCTAGACAGGATCTGGCCTACAGTGTTTGGTAACTAAGATAATGCCTTCTTGCCGTAATGTTAGTTTCTTATCATCTAAAATAAACAGTTCCTGTTTTCACCATCATATATCAAACTCACATAACCAGTCAGTATAAAAAAGGAAAACATCATCTCAAGGAGTAGTTTGGTTTCTAGCGATTAACGGTTTGTCCCTTGCCTCAGTGGTACCATTCCCCCAGATTCAGTGGCTTCAACAGCCTGGCCGGTAGGGAAATGCGAGAAACTTCAACCGAGCCCAGTCGGGTGCAAAGTCTGTAAATGTCTCATGGACACAAAACTAACTGAACTCAATAGGAACACTCACTCTCTTCTCTCCTCTTAACTCCCCAGCCCACAGCAGTCCCAAGGATCACCAAGACAGTTTCTCTGAAAAGTGCCACTTACTGAACTTGCGTGGGAATGGAACAAAATCGCAGCTTGTAAAGGAAGCCAGCCTAAGAAAAAACATCCCGAGGAAACGGGGTGATTTTCCTGCAAGGACATTTCCCTGGTTGCCGGCTAAAGGGCCAGACAACTTGCCCAAGACATCCTTGAGGGAGAACAGTGACTCACCCGCCCACGCCCTCACGAATGCCTCCCAGAGCTGCCTCTCGGAGTCCCAGGCTATTGCTAAATGGGCCTGTCACCCAGACAACGCTTGGAACACTACCAGAAGGAAGAGATGGCCAGGAGAGTCATCTCTCCCTTGGTTGGTTTGCAAATGGACCAAGCAGGGTCTCCCTTGCCAGTTAACTCACTCCTGCCAACCCTGGGGTAACAAGAATAACCAGACCCAAAGGCTAAGCACACACAGCCTCTTCACCCTTTTGTGCCTAGCTCTGAGCTGCATGTGGTAGGCACTCGTAACAGCAGATGAAGAACTGAATGAATGAATGAATGAACCCAGGAAGGAGCAAACTCCATAGGAGTCACTAAGCAAGGCACAGCACCACGTGCAACCTTGCAAGGCAGGTATGGTTCACACCGTGCTGTAAATGAGGGAAAGCGTTCTCACGGGGTTAGGTAACCTGCCCACACTCACAGAGCTAGGAAATGATGAAACCAGGCTTCGAACCCAGGTCTGACTCTGAAGTCAAGGCTTCCAATGTTGGAGCCACCCTCATGACCACAAAAATGACAAATCACACTTACAGAGCCCCTGACACATCATAATTATTCCATCTTCCAAACATTCCAGAAAGATTTTTAGACGGGAAAACTGACACCTAAAGAGGAACTCATCATATACCCAAGGTTGCACAACAAGTTAGAGCTAAAATAGGAATTTGAACTCAGACTTTCATTCTTTCAATCACAAGTGTTTGAGGGCACCCTCACTAGGCCGGGCTCTGTGTTAGTTGTTGGGGAGACAACAGAGAACAGGACAGACACAGTCCATAGACTCTGTCCAGAGGGGCGGCTACTTCAGAAATAGCTCTTCCCATGACACCATCTGCTGCCCATGAAAATCCACAGCAGTGCTTCACAGTGTCGTTTTGAAGGAGAAAATGATCTGAGAACAGAGGATGTCAACAAAAAAGATGGGAATGGTTTGCATCTGAGGAGCTTGGGTTGTTTTTGACATGGGTTACCAGAACCCTCTCCTTTGTCAAAGCCCAATCCTGCCTCTTCCTGAGGATGGGGTGTGTGGACAGGGTGGGAGACTCGCCTACAATAAGCAGATGGTTTGGGCACCAAAGGAAACCCAAATATCAAATTCCCCGATGAGTCACCACAGAACCCAGTACAGAAAGCCTCGGGCAATACTGTGTTGGCAGTTACCAGGCTAATGTGGCCTCCTCTGTGCCCTAGTCACACCTTGGGACAGGGCATGAGTTAACCTGATTAGGTCACCCATGATGCACAAACTCAGGAGTCAATTTTTGCAGAAGGGAGTGCAGGTGCGAGACGGGGAACAGAGGTGGGATGAGAAAGTTCTCAGGCATATCCCTTTGCAAGAGTTCTGAGAATGTAGCACCCATGAGGCCCAAGCATTATCTTCCTTCACCGAGCACCCTGGTCCACAGAAATACAAAATTAAGAATCTGATACAAAACACAATCTAGAAACTAGAGCCAAAGCAGTACTTTTTATCCCTCTTTCTCTAGTGAAGGTCTGTTGATGTTGCTGCTAGTTGTAGACTCAAACCTGGAGTCTACACGTCAAGACCCACACGCACCACTGAGGCCATCGCCATGGCAACCAGGCCTCCTAACTTTGCACCTAGCTTTCCACAGAGGACACTTTTTCTTGGTTGGAGCTTTTTTGCTCAAAGAGGAATTCTTTTTCATAATTGATGGCACAGAGGCCACGTTTGCCCCCTTGTTAAACTGACGAGTCAGATTTACTGTGACAGTCACTTAGCAAGAAGTCCCTGCACACAAGGGAGTTTGCCAAACTGGTACAGTGAGGTGTGGCACATTTGGCATCTTCGGGCTTTAATAATCCAATGTGGGAGCTGCGTGGCGAGTTCCCCCACACTCAAGCCTGCTGTGGGGGTGTCAAAGGGGAGAACGCACAGTCCCCGCCAGCTCTCCAATTTCAGAGGCCCATTGCTGGGACCTGCGACTGTGTGGATCTCAGGGGTCCAAACTCTGGGCGGGTCTGAATGCTTAGTCTAGCAGTAAACCTAGGCATTTCCCTAATTCTAAATATCTCTTGCTAGAATTAGAAAAAGGGTGACGAAGAAAGCAACCACTGAAGATAAAATGCCAGGCAGTGGGAGGAAGTTTTAAATCCCCAAAGAACACGGCTTTGGAGTTTTTAAGTTATCCTCCACCCCCAAAAAGTTGACATGTGCTGACGGAGTCCCCAGGGCTTACCTGGATCGGGTTGTAGAGTTCCTGCAGGGGGCTTCGGGACCCCTTCCGGCAGCAGATGTCCACAGCAAAGGGGTTCCTCCGCATGACTGAGGAAAGAAAGTAAAGGCTCATCAGAAATGAGCAACCAAGGTTTGTTGTCTGGCAAAGAAAAAGACACCGAGGAGAGAAGGAGAAACAGGTAGGAAAGGAAGAGAGAACATCAGCTTCTAGCAAATTCCAATTTCCAATTCCGTTCCCTTATCCCGTGGTACAGCTGCCACTCTATGTTCCCAAAATTCAGGCATCTCCACACCCAGAAGGGTAGAAATCATGCTAAAAATTCTTCCCAGCAAGTTTTTTAAAAAACAAGATAGGCATCTAAAACTCACTGAAATAAAACTGCTTACAAAGACAGCGTAAAGGTTGTTCCAAAAGAGCAAGTTCTACCAAGCACCAGGCCTGGTGACATATCTTCAGATTCCACAGACTTCTCCCTCAACAATCCGTGACCTCTTATTCCTGGTCCCTGGGAACCTGGTCTTCCAAGAACGGTGCAAGTCCTTCCCTGGAAGGCTTCTCCCACCGGATAAGGCAGAGGCCCAGCCTTCGCAAAGCCTTTCATAAATTATGTGATTTTTAATTAAAATATCAGTTTGAGGCAGAAAGGATGAGGGTTTATGGTCCCAGGCAGATGGAGGCGGCACTTACAATTAATAAAAGAGAGGGAATTAAGTGAACTCCTCAAAACCCACCAGCATTGAGGCCACCAAGAACCATCTTTAAATGGAATGGATTCTTTCTTTTTTCATTCTTCTTGTTCACAAAACACCCTCACTCTGTGCAGCCGCTCACTCACACGGTGGCTAACACACAGCCATGGGCTTGACAATTCTCTGCTGAAGGGAAGAGGGAGGAGGAGATGGGAAAAGAAGGAGGGAAGGAAGGGAGGGAGGAATGAATGAACAAGTACTTTCTTCTCAAACAGGAGGCAGTTTTCTCAATGACCAATGTGATAGGAACATGACTGGAACGAGGAATTCAGATCCTTTCATAAACCTAAAGAATTCACCCACTCCGTAGTGGCAGAAGAGTAGGCAGCAGGACATTCCCTGCAGCAGACAGCCTGGGTTTGAATCCTGACTCTACCATATACCAGCTGTGTGACCTTGGGCAAATTACCTAACTTCTCTGTGCCTCTGCTTCTTCATCTGTAAGATGCGATGAGAAGAGTATCTAACTCCCAGGGACAGATGTGAGGATTCAATGAGTTACTACCATATGCAGAATCCTTAAAACTGTGCCTGGCAAACAGCCAGAGTTTCAAAGCGTTGGTTATAAATTTCTGAAGCTATTCTAGATCATACACGAGGTTTGCACATAACAATTTATGACACAAGTTGCTTGGCCCCTGGAAGGAAGCGGGGAACTTCCCAACTCAAGAGCTACCAAGTGGGCTGATGAGAAGCTACCAGACCTCGAGCAGGGTGCAGCTCAGAAGACTGGGCGGGCTGGCCGGAGGGGGAGAAGCCAGGGCCCTCTGCTCGGAACTCAATCTGAGGTAAGAGTGAGGACAGTCATCCCCACAGTAGCTGATTCCTTCCGGAGGAAGGTCTCCAGGGGAATCAACTCCTTCCCAGGTGATCCACCTTTGACTTGTCACTTTGAGCCATATGGAAACCCCGAAAGTAAATCGTCAATCCCAGGAAACTTGAGGGCGTGTTTTCTCTCTCCTTTCCCTTGACTTCCTAGGGCAGGGGTCAGCAGACCTCTGTAAAGGGCCAGATGGCATTTAGGCTTTGCGCCACGGGATGTCTGTCATTAACTCTTCACCCGGGCCACTGCGGTGTGAAAGCGGCCACAGACGATATGGAAACAAATGAGCATGGCTGAGCGCCAACAAAACGTCATGTATGGACAGGGAAATCTGAACTTCATCTAATTTTCATGTGTCAGGAAATTTTATTCTTTTGAGTTTTTTCTCCGCCATTTAATAAAAATAAGGCAGTGGGGCTGGACTTGGCCCTCGGGGTGTAGTTTGCTGACCCCGGCCCTGGAGCGCTGCCCCTAGTGTTCCTGGGGTCAGCAGTGCCAGCTCCAAACACCCCCACACACCCGCAGCCTTCCCCGGGGAGGAGCGATCTGCAGGCAAATGTCAATACATAAAAGCCATTAGAGTTTGATTAGGCCGCACACAGAAACACTGGTTCTTTGTTCCTCCACGGTTGCCCCAAGAAGAGTGGGGGGAAAAATTCTACGTTGTGTTTTTCTTTAATTTATTACTTCATTTTTCATTTCCACCAAAAAGGAGGTAAACTGTTAAATGCACGCAAGTTGCCCTCGGTGCACAATGACATAGCAACACTTCGGAGGAGTAAAAACAGCCATAAAACTTGTAAAATTATGCCCGCACCGTGCAAGATTAAATTCTCCCCATGGCGGCAGACGGGCTCATCCAGGCCTAGGGCTGCGCCACCGCCGCGGTGAAAACCCTACCGTGGAATCCATTAAAAGTCTGCTTTTATGGGGGGCAGTATTATTTAATTGGCTTATTTTTCTAATACAAGGCCTTTAAAACACTTTGACCGTGTGGGGCCCAACCTTGGGGACTTTGCCTACAGCCGCCAGCGCCCGGTCCAGCCCTGCCGGTGACTTCCCAGGGCAGGCGCCGCGTGAACCCGCTTTGGCTCCCCAGACCACAAAAGCCAAAAGGGCCTTGTGTGCTTTTTATGGGAATGATAACAATCCGGCCGCTGATGGAGCACGCGCGGTGTGCCAGGCACTTGGGGAAGCGCGATCCTTCCCACGGGGAAGGAAGTCCCTGCATTTTGCAGATAACCTCTCTGAGCCTCCCGTGACTGCGGTCACTCAGCTAAGGTCAGGGCCACGTCGATGGAAAGTTGGCAAGATGAGACTCGAGCCCGGCAGGCACTGCCCGACTCGTGAGCTGAAGCCCACCTCCCCACCGCCTGCCAGGAGTAAACAGACCACCGAGTCACAGCCCACCCCTGCCCACCTGGGTGGGACGCTCAGGTCAGCACTTTTTCTCCCACCCCTACGAGGCCAGTAAGAGCCAGACGACTCAGAAGGGACCCAGTGATCTGCTGAAACATGGAAATAGGAGTCAAGAGAGACGAAGAACAGATTGAAGTCCCCCCAAATCCTCGTGTCACGCTCCAAAACCTAGACTTTCTCTATGTGCGCTCTACTCACTTCCTCCGTCAGACTGCTTGTTAAAAAGGCGGATTTCTGGGCATGTTCTTGGCTTCGTCCCAGATTGGGTGAATCAGAATGAGTGGAGATGGGGGTTAAGGCCCAGGAATCCGCATTCTAATGAGGTTTCCACCCCTCCCCGTGGGGAAGAGGGAGACAAATCATACTTCGTGCCTTCTAATTCTTAAGAATCCGATTGCAGAGTAAGTAATTCCCACACGACGGGGCTCCCTGTGCTTCCGAAGGCAGCGTGACATTTACAATGAGAGCCGTGGAACGTCCCCGGTGCCGGTGTTGGGCGAAGGTACGGACATTCCCTAGAAGCTGAGCCCCGCTGTGCCCCTTCTCAGGTCTAGGCCACGGAGAGCCTTTTGGTTTCTAGGGACCACAACTGATTACAGGGCTAGTCACATCCAAATGACAATAATGAGGAACTCCCATGTTGCCTGGGAGGCAAAGGAAGCGCCCAGAATATACTCACATAAGCATTAGAATATTTATCCCATGTGTGTCCTAGAAACAGTGGCCTCAGAGAAGGTTGGGTGACCAGCGCCCAGACAGCGGTGGCAGCTAGCGTTTAGAGAGTACTGGTGCTCTGCACTACCGTCCCCACTTTACTGATGGGAATACCGAGGCCACGCAGGGTTAGATAACTTGCCCAGGTCTCATGACTAATAAGACATGGAGACAGAATTCTGACCCCGAAAGAGTCTCAGCTACCACACTAGACCATGGCTCTAGTGCCACATAAGCCAAACCACCTCCACGGTTCCTCCTGGCCTGAGACCTGGTTGGCTGGTCACTTCTAGGACAGGTGACCCCAAATGTAATGGAGTGTTACAGCCTTCATCAGAATGCCATGATGGCAAGCTATTAATGATCAGTTATTACACTCATTCATTCAACAATTTTGATCAAGCACCCACGATATGCCAGCACCTTGCCAGGCACTGGGTTTGGGGGTTACAGACTCTGTCTTATTCATGCTGTTTCTCTGGTGCTTGGCACACAGTAGGTACTCAAAAGGTTTATGAACGATCCAGGATTTAACACTTCCTTGCAGAACATCACAGAGGTTGGTTCTTGCCATATAGAGAGAGGAAATTGCCAGTAGCGTCGGGCTATGGTTATTTTTTTTCCTTTTTGAAAATGAAAGGTCTGATGATCAAAAAGCCCCAAGAAAGGAATCCCTGAGGGCACGTAACGGTGGCCTTCCGCTGCCCACCCCACTGTGAGTCTTATTCAGTTACAACACTTCTTTTCTCCCTTCTAAACTCAAATCAGTGGGATTGAAGACAGTTTTTTAAGAATCAGTTTACAGTATGACTTCTCGGATCCAGGAACAGTTCTGCGTATTTCAGAACTTCACACACAAACGAAGCTAAAATTAAAGTCAAGCCGCTTGTGTTTGTTTCACTGTGACGGAGAGCACATTGTGTTCGAGTGGACGCTCCATTCCCGGACTCTTAACGGACAGCAGGCCATGGGGAGTTCGTTCGCGACCGAGGAACCAAGTCCGCCACATTCTCCGAGCGGCTCCGAGACCCTGCCAGTGCTGCTGGAACAGAGGGGCTCCTGGATTGTTAACTCAGGTTTGAGGACACAAAACTGCAATGCTGCGGGACCCTGAGCATGAACCTGCCTTCCATGCCTGTCATAAAACCAAAGACATTAGGACTTCCGAGGGATCACATAGTCCAACCCCTCAATTTGCAGAAGAAACTCAGAGAGCTTACCTGCTTGCCCAAAGCCCCCTCTAGCTAGCAGCAGAGCCAGGGCTGGAAGTCAGGTCTTACAAGACACAGTAAACTACCATTTATTGAGAATTTACCATGTACCTCATGCCTGATGCAATGCTAAACCCTTTTCTCACATCGTTTCATAAAATCCCTGTACATTTGATATAATAATATCATTTATTCCCATTTCATAGTTGAGGAAACTGAAGCCCAGAAAGGTTAAGTAACTTGTCCAAGATCACACAGCCAGTAAGTGGCAGGACAAGGAGCAAATTCAAACCCAGCTCTATTTCCAGAACTGGTGCTCTTCACTACTTTGCCGTGCTGTCTCTAAAGGCAGTAAAGATGCTTTTACACATAACTCCCACCATTTTTGTGAGGTCACTTCCCTCAACATTCAAAGTGAAGCGCTTCTGTATTCAATCGCCCAAATCCAAATGGGTCTGCACTCCTCCCCACCAGCGAACCGACTCCAACACTCAGCTGACTTCGGCCACTTTGCAAATCTGATTTGCTAACAGGCTGGGCGCGATTCCTCATCTACTCCACACTCTCAGTGTGCAGAGCAGCAATGCAGTTGCAGAGATGTTTTCTCCAAATGCACAAATTCATGCCAGAGAACCCAGGGCAGTGCGGTCCAGCTCAACTGTCAGGACAGGACAGTGATTCAACCCCATTAAGTGGGAAGGGTAAGCAATGCCCAGCTCCCTGGGGGAGCCATTCCTCTGGGGACAGGCACTTGTGCTTTGCAACTGGGAGACCCACAGCCAGCCCTGAGAGGACACTAAGTCTCCCAGCTCTCCCCTATCGCCTTCCGAGGTCACCGTGCTGAAACTAGAGTGACCAACCAATCTGGTCTGCCTGGGCCAAGGAGAGCCCCAGGACAAAGGACTTTCAGTGCTAAAACCAGAAAAGTCCCAGGCAATCTAGGATGAGTTGGCAACCCAGCAATGCTGAAGGTTCAATCAGAACTAGATTCAGGTCCTCGTTTTGCCCATTAACTAGCCTTGGCTTGGGTCAACTTCCTAATCTCTGGAACTCAACTATACAATGCAGGATTCCACCCTAGCTCTGCCACCAAACTAAGAGCTCACTGTGAACGAGGTCTCCCTGGACCTCAGTCTTCTCCTCGGTCAGGTGAAGACGTTGAACTCAGTGATTGCCAAGTCCTTCCAACTCAAAATTCCTAATTTCTAAGCACAGGGCAGTGGGACATCTCCCTGGAGAACCCGGGCTTGCAGAAGCCCCAGAACTGCTGGGGGTGGGGCAGTCGGGGGGGCAGGGGCAGGGGTGGGGGCAGTGAAGCAGTAACGAGGGGTGGGGTGGGGGGAGCCATGGGCCCAGGGGAGGATGTGGAGGCGAAAGCACCAATTCCTGCCTGGCTTACAGTCCACGGACAAAGGCCAGACCCTGGTCGGGGGGAGGAGACGTTTTTCAAATGGAAAGTGCCACCTACTACTACTACTACTACTACTACTACTACTACTACTACTTATAGTAATAACAATACGAAAGCAGCTTTATATAGAAGCAGAGCTGGTGGTCTTCAGCTCTGGAGCCTGAGCCCCAGGGGCAGTTCTTAGAAGGGACCGTCTTGCCTCAGCAGCCAGGGCTCCGATCTGAAATGCTCCCAGGAGGACAGCAGGGTTAAGGGTCTCAGAGCAGGAGAATCCAGCCTCTGCCCTACACTGCGACGCTCTCCTTAGGGACAGCTCACATTGCCCTTTTGGCCACCACTCCGCTTTTAAATGCAAAGAGAAGACTCCCTTTGAGTCACCGACCAACACTAGAACCCCAATGTGTCGTTGTGGCCAGACCTCTGGGGGGAACCTTTAGAACTGGAGGACGGAGAAGACAGAGCAAAATAAAAGGGAGCGAGTGATGAGGGCTCCTTCCACAGCGCAGTCAGGGTAGACCTGCTCAGTCCCCAGCGGAGCCCATAAAGTCCAGAGCAAACAGAGGTCCACGGGTCCTCACAAAAACTACATCTGCAGAACTAAGTGAATTAAATTTTGGCAGATGAAGGTCAAGGGTGTAAATCTCAGAATTAGGTGGGTGTCCTGGGTATAGCTTGGGAAGAAAAAAGGCACCACTTCCTCTAAGAGCCATGAGATTTACTGACATAGACGCCTTCCAGAGGGGGCTCTGCTACTCACCTTTGAGGAATACACTGTGTACATTAAAACCTTTACTTGCCAGGAGAAGAACTGGGCACCAAATGGATTCACCAAGACCAGTGGCCTCTGCAATCAACCCTTCTCTCTTTTAGAGGACTCTGGCCCATCTGCAGAGATGTGCCCAGCACAGAGAGCTGTGCCCACTTCCAAAAGCACAGGGTCCCAGTTGTCACCAGTTGTCACCCTGACAGGTTAGTGCAGAATCAGGCACATCTAGGACAAGAGACCATCAGGTGCAATGACTTTCACACAAGCAAAGAGAATGGATATGCAGGGTCGGGGAAAAGTATCCTCACGGAAGGTTCTCATTGAGCAAGAGAAACGGCAGGATGCAAAGTGCTACGGTATGGGTGTTTGCGTCCCCCCAACATTCTAACCCGAGATGACGGTTTCAGAAGGTGCGGCCTTTGGGAGGTGATTTGGTCAAGGAGGCGGAGCCCTCACGAACAGGATTGTGCCTGAGAAAGCCCCTTGGCCCTTC
>RJWJ010014004.1:0-38738 GCA_004363605.1 Indri indri | reverse complement strand
ACCAACACTAAGTTGTTCACACGGTAGTACTACTTATTGGGTGCCAGTCAGGGGGCATGGGGGGCCAGTAAAGCCACAACTAATGGAAGTGGAACACACTGTATGGGGGAGGGACATGCTTGTGCCATGGCATGGGTGGAGAAAATGCATTACATGTAACCAAAATATTTGTACCCCCATAATATCTTGAATAAATTTTTAAAAAATGTTAAGGAGTTAAAAATCAGTGACATGATTTCTTATACTTCTGTAGGATGTCTGAGTGGTTTTTTTGCTGGTCTCAGCCTGACATAGCTGCATTCTAGAATGGGACAGAAAACTGAGATGGCCACAGTCACATACCTGGTACCTTGGTGCTGGCTCTGGGATGGTGCTCCTTGTTTCTCCTGTACTTGGCCTCAATGGTAGACAGAAAAATTGTCCCCAAAAGATGTACATGTTCTAATCCTTGAAATTTGAGAATATGATTATGTCACTTTACATGACAAATGGAACTTTGAAGATGTGATTAAGTTAAAGATCTGGAGATGGGAAGATGACCCTGGATTATCCAGGTGGGCCCAATCTAATCACAAAGGTCCTCCTCGTTCCCTCCTAGAGGCTCCAGAAGGAATGCAGTCTTGCTGACCTATTTTAGGCTTCTGATCTTGAGAACTATAGGATAATAGATTTGTGTTGTTGTAAGTCATTAAGTTTGCAACAATTTGTTATAGCAGCAATAGGGAACTAGTTCAGCCTCGTATCCTTCAGTAGGCCAGACCAGCTCTTAAGCAGTGTTCCCAGAGAGCCAGCCCTTTGCACAAACACTTTTCAAGCTTCTCCCATGTCACAGGTGTAGAAGTCCCATTTGCCAAAACAGGTTACATGGCCAAGCTCAGAGTTCATGCAAGAGGGACTTTGACTCCACCTTTCGATGGGAAAAGTGACAAAGTCTCATTGCTTGCATATTGGGATGGGAGGAATTTGTGGCCATTAAAAAATCTATCACAGGGATTATAATATGCGTTGTGTGGGTAGCTTGGCTTATGCTTTGAAATCCTTAAGCTTTTGATTCAACGTCTTAACCTGATCCTTACAGACCAGATCTTCATCTGTCACATATCCCACGATGCCAAACCCAATCCCCACCCTGTCATGGCTGAAGTCCAGGATGATTATGACTCTTCTTCTTTCCTGCCTCTGCCTGCCTTATGCCATCTCCCAACTGCTGTCCTCTTCCCATTCTTTGCCATTTTAGCACCATTGGAATGAACTACTCAGACTGCTGAGCCCTCACAGCAGTGTTTTATTTAGTCTGTGATATTTTCAAGTCTTCTTTTCCTTGGAGAAAGTAACGCCACATGCAATTTTATGTGGCATATAATTTCTGTAATTCAATCCTGATATTTTCATCTATAAGAAAAAACAATGCCAACTGCCAAGACCAAGAAGCATATGTTATTAGACATTTTTTTCTGTAAGTTCAACTTGAAGGATGGCACTTGTTCCAGGTATTTACAAAGGTAGAAAGAAAACTTTCTCAAAGTTCTTCAAATTTGCATTTTGCTTCACCTTTTAAGTGAGAAATAAAATACATTAGAACTCTGACATCATTAACAGTATATGTGGATAAACTTAAAATTTGCATTTAAATACATTCAAAAACAAAGACTTCTTTAGAACTTGCAAGTAGACCAGGGAAAGATGCCAGTGAAAAGAGTGAATAGTGCTTTCTCACCAGAAAATCTCCAGAATTGAATTTATATATGTTTTAATTGTCACATTAGTTTATTTTTAAAGTTTGTATTGATGCAAAAATAAGTCTGTGAGTTTCTTGAATAATTTGCCATTGTTATCAGTTTTCTGCATTGGTTATATATTTTACAAATTAACTTATTTGGCTAACTGATAAAACTTCACGTAGGTTTCATAAAAGTCAAAAGACAGGCACTTCCAGACAATGTTTATGGCCAGGCTAGACTGCCCAACAAGAAACTTTAGGAGGGCATCATCTTGAAATCAATTTGCCATAACCAGTGGCCTAATCCTCGGGCTAACAATTCCAGAAACTGGATTTTAGCTGTTTGTAGTGACCCCAAAACTCTTATCAGCTGTCTTCTTTCCTGGTCTTGGTGAACTTGGCAGCTGAATTAAAAGGCCCTTTTAAGCAAAGAAAACTAGATTCTCAAGGGTCCCGATGCCATGATGAAGCCTGATCAAACATGCCTGCCCCCTGGGCAGCGTTCACCTGCCTAGAGACTGGAATGTCAGGGTCTCCCAGATTCAGGAACGTGGTCATCCCTACTCTAGGTTGCTTCCCTGATCCCTGTGTTTTGGGACAGTACATCTCAATGTCTCCATGACTTCTTTCTTTAACTATGTCAGTATCATTGATTAAGACATGTAGCGAAAGATTAACAAATGCGTGCCATGTGTCTCCCCCTCCCTTCCTAATTAATTGTTCATTTGAAAAACCTTTCCCACTAAATCCTGCTGAGCGTGGCACTCCAGGCAGCTGCTTCCAATCAATTCGAGTTGTTACAGGAGATGCAGCCTAGCGCGTTGGCCACCTCTGGTGCAAAGGCTCTTTCTAAGGACCTAGGAGACTATCTGTCTCTTCTCATTAGGTGCTTATTTCATTTGATCATAAATATGGCTGAATTTAGCTCTGTAATGATGACCCAGACAATGGAGTTGGGTCCTCATGGCCTGGTTAGGTTTCATTGCCTCCAAGCACAATTATGCATTTCCTCCACAAATGTGTAATCATAAGGGAAAAATACCTTGATGGGTTAACACAGGTTCCAATTCATTGTGGGAATACATTACACTGTGTTTTCTTGTCTAAGATCTGTTGTCCTCACTAGATCTTAAGCATCATGAGGAGGGCTGTGCCTATTTCATTAACCTTGCTATCAGCAGCACCTAATGTAGCACTAACACCTAGGAGCTCAGCAAATATTTAGTACGGATATACGTGCTCCTGTAACTGGATGAATGAATAAAATCTTTCAAAGCCTGAACCTGCAAACAGTCGACCGTATATGACCTTATGATAAGTCTTCTAGATCTTAGGGATACTATCAATGATATATTCAATTCTCATGTTATAGAACCTAGTTATTCAACTCTTTGTTCTACTTGCTTGCTTTGTTTGTTTGCAGTGTTATGAGAACGTCACCAGAAAAAAGAGTAATGAGATGAAACTCAACCTAATTCTTTGTTTTTCATTTCTCTCTTCTTTTGTTCAGTTCTCATGATAATACTAATGGTAGGAGAGTACTAAACTATGTGTCAAAAGTAGCTTTAGAAACCGTAGTTGTATTTCATCTTATTCAACAAGTATTTTCAAAATATTTTTTGTGAAGGCATCAATGTTACAGTTGCTGACCTGGCCCCAAGCAGCTTTTAATCTAGGTGGAGTGATAAGACTTCCATGAAAACAAGTTTAAAAAATAATATAATATGTAACCAAAATCAAAAATATGTAATAGAAACAAAAAAAGAAGAAAGAAATTTAAAAAAAAAAAATAGTTCTCTGAGCTCCTTGAAGATTAAAAAACAGTTACTTTGGTTCGTCCTGATGTTGTAAACAGACCTGGCATATTGCCTATGTAAAGCAGATGACCCATGAATGTTGTTAAAATGAATAAATTGCTGAATGAATATTGAATAATTATAGTTTTATGCTATTTAGGTTTTAACAAAGTACATTGCAGATTATCAGGGTTCAGTATTAACTGTCCGCCTGGTATTACACTCAGTTAATGGCAACATAATCTCTGCAGTTATCCCAGACAAAGGCCAAGAGCTTATTTTTGAGTCTGTAGTAAATCTTCACTTAACATCATGGACAGGTTCCTGGAAACTACAACTTTAAGAAAGATGTACAGCAGGTCCTCAAATAACATTGTTTTGTTCAATATAGTTTCCTTATAATGTTGATGAAGAAAAAAAAATGGTTTCCTTATATGTCATTTTGCTTAAAGTCACGGTTTCCAAGAACCTATCAATGATATTAAGTGAGGATTTTCTGTACAGCTCTCTCGCCCCACATATATAATAAATCCCCAAATATCCTGTTTATCCTCCTGGTAACTCTACCCATTCACCCACTTCTTTCTTTCCTCTGGACACTGCCTTAGTTGTGGCCATCAGGAATGTTCATCTTAACTTCCTCTCCTCTTGCTTCCTTCTGTCCAATCTCTAATTGCCACCAGAATGATTTGTCTAAAGAGCAAATGTGACCAGGACGCTGCCGTGTATATCGGCTTTCATGGCTCCCACTAATAAGGTAAATTCAGGCTAAAGTAAACTCCTGGACATGGCACACAAGATCCCTTTTAATCTGGAACTTGCTTCCCTTCTCTGCTCCTCCAGCGTCATCATCCCACTCTATATTTCAGCCAGACAACTTTGTGAGTGCCCAGGTGATAGCACTCTCTGCCATCTTAGTTGGGTGAGATTCTTCTTAACTCTAGGTTAGACTCTAGGCTGGAGTTTTCCTCCCTTGACTCTTTGCCTGGCTCCCTCCAGCTGTCCTTGTGATCTCCTTGTAGTCTTTGCCTCCATGAGAAAGTGCGTCTGTGATGCTCAGGTGTCTTGTATTTACCCTGATTGTAGCAACTATCACCCATCTTAATTGCCTGTTTGCCTGTGTCTCATACCTAAACTGTAGGTTCCTTGCAGGGCCTGAAAATGTCTTATTTGTGGTTGTATCCCAAGTGCCTAGGTTATGGTAGGAACTAGATACACATTTAAGGAAAGAAAATAAATTAACAAACACAAATGTGGCCGAGAACAGTGGTTATTTCTTGGAAGTAGCCTTGTTGACTTATTGCTTTATTCCCAATAGAAGCTAAGACTTCCAATCCCAGGCATATGAGGACTTTCTTCAAACAGTTGCCAGGACCACAGTGCTAGGGAAGTTAAAAAGACTTTCAGTCCACCTTAAACTGTTGCTCTGTCATCTTGCAGATCCACTTACTGGAGTCCAGCAGGATCATCTTCAAAGCCCCCCATCCTGGCAGAGTGCTTGAGAAACTATAGAACAGCACCCAGGATTGCAATTAGAGGTGGAAGAGAGGAGGAGGAGACAGGGGTCAGTGGACCAATCAATAGTCAGTGCCCCTTCTCCCCGCACTCCCTCGGGGCCAGTATTCAGAGGAATGCCAAAGCTTGCTGCACACGTGCAGTTCTGATTTTAGGCAGTGCACTCCTGCCATCTAGTGGTTCCCTCGTGCTTTGTAGAGTGCTTTATGCACAGGTGGATTTCTTGTGCTGAAAACCCAGCAAACGTAGAACCTAACGAAGAAGCCAGACTTCAAAATAGGGACCAAATACAATCAAAATCCACCCAGAGATCCACACACAATATTATTTGAATCCCTTTGTCAGTTCAGGACCTTTGATAAGAGATCATCTTGACTGGTGTTGAATGGAATATGAGGTCAAGTCTTGCAGCATGGTGTCAGTCAAACTGAAAATCAGATTTGAAAACTGATTTTTATTTCACTGGAAAATAGGAAATGGAAAATGAATTTAGTTTATCATGGGAGGAAAGTGTCTTTTTTTTTTTTTTTTTTGCTTTTCTCCCAAATGATTGTAAATGTGTAGCAAACATTGCCTGGAAATCATTTTTACTCAACAGTGAACTAGAAGATTGCAAAACCAAGGAGGGGAGGAAAAAAAGCTAAGAATGTCTCTGCTACTCTCAGCACAGAAATGCCAAAATAGCCAAAGATGACACGGCTGGGATTTAACAAGGAAAACACTTCAAGGAGCAGGACTGACAATGGATGAAAATACTCCTGGTTTCAGAGTCCCTGAGGGAAGCTGGCACTCTTGCTGGTTTTTCATGGTGCCCCCAAGGTAATTCATTAAAATATTAATAGTCTCTGTTTGCTCTGGGGCAGTGAACTGGGACACACTCAGCTGCACAGGAGCACATCAGCATGCAGAAAATACAGATCTCGTCTGCATATACTCTATGCCTGAGAAAACTGGTCCTGAAATGATTCTGAAGACAACAGAGCACCAATCAGCCTAGCCCCACAGGAATGACAATAGCCTTCACCACCAGGTTCAGAGAAACAGAATTTCTCAGGCAGAAAATAGATTCTTATATATACATATTATATATATTATATATAATACATATATAATATTATAATGTTATGTACATTTAATATATAGTATAATATATAATATGTAATAATATATATGTATATATTTAATATAGGCGATATATGTAAGTTAAACTTACATCATGCCTCAACATAATAACCAATACCTAGAGCAAGTGATGGAGGAAAGGATAAACTAGTGAGAGATGCTGCATGTGATTTCAAAATTGTTTTCTCCTTTCTAAAATGCTCCAATTTTGCATATTTCACAGCTTCCAGTAGTGTAATGTGACCTTCAGCTGAAACTTGCTAACAATTAACATTTACAAACCCCAGTTAGCTGTTTCACAATACTCCTATCTCCTTCTACATCCTGTATTAAAACGGGTTTGCTGGTTGTTTAGATAAATGTAAAATGTGTAAAAGGTTAGATCCGGTCTACCCTTTCTTTAACTCATTTTACCAATTGAATTAAAAAACACGTAAGTTTCTTGGTGGGGGGGATCAGCTAATCCAAGTATTTGGTGTCCTATGAGAATAATCAATTGACCTGCTCATTAAAAAAGATTTAAATTAGCTCTTTCACCATGTTGGCACAGCCTTGTGTCATAAAGAACGACCTTTAGGTTGGCTGCTACCTGAGGAATGAGAATAACATTTAGTACATAAAACAAGGATATACGCTTGTTGGATAGATTGTCTACTTTATTTTTCTGAATAACAACAGAAAAGATTGATGATATTCGAGTTGAAAAATCATTCACATTCATAAAATATCTTCCTGGAGAAAGTTTCATTTTTAAAAAGATAAATCAACCATTCATTTTGGGGTGAGAGAAGTCTTTATTTTTTTTTTTACCTTCAGAGTATAACAGGGTACAAATGTTTTGGTTACATAAATTGCTTTTGTACAGTTTGAATCAAAGTTATAAGTGTGCCCATCACCAAGATAGTGCATTGTGCCTCTTAGGTGTGAATTTACTGATCCCCTACCCACTTCCCACCTGCTTGATTTCTGATGAGTTTTATTTTGATATGTGCACTTAGGTATTGTTCAATTAGTTCAAATTCAATAGTGAGTACATGTGGTGTTTGTTTTTCCGTTCTTGTGATACTTCACTTAGAAGAATGGTCTCCAGTTACATTCAGATTAATACAAGAGGTATTAGTTCACAATTTTTTTGTGGCTGAGTAACACTCCATGGTATACATATACCACATGGTATTAATCCACTCATATATTGATGGGCACTTGGGTTATTTCCACATTTTTGCAATTGTGAATTATGCTGCCATAAACATTCAGGTGCAGGAGACTTTTTTATAAAATTTCCTTTTTCCCTTTGGGTAAATACCCAGTAGTGGGATTGTTGCTGGATCAAATGGTAGGTCTACTTATAGTTCTTTGAGATATCTCCATACTACTTTCCATAGAGGTTGTACTAGTTTGCAGTATCACCAATGGTGTATAAGTGTTTTTATATCTCTGCATCCATACCAGCATGTGTTGTTTGGGGATTTTTTAATAAAAGAAATTCTCACTGGAGTTAGGTGATATCTCTCTGTGGTTTTGATTTGTATTTCCCTGATGATTAGAGATGTTGAGAATTTTTTCATATGTTTGTTGGCCATTAGTCTATCTTCTTTTGAAAAGTTTCTGTTCACATCCTTTTGCCCATTTTTTAATGAGATTTGAATTTTTTCTTGCTGATTTGCTTGAATTATTTGTATTTTCTGATTATCAGCCCTTTATTGGATATATAGCATGCAAATATTTTCTCCCATTCTGTAGGTTGTCTATTGGCTCTAATGATAGTTTCCTTTTCTGTTCAGAAGCCCTTTAATTTATCAGGTCCCATTTATTGATTTTTGTTGTCCCAATGATTGCTTTTGGAGTCTTCTTCATAAATTCTTTGCCTAGGCTGATGTCTGTCTGTAAGAGTTTTTCCAACATTTTCTTCTGGAATTCTTATAGTTTCATGCCTTAGGTTTATCCATCATGAATTCATTTTTGTGAGTGGTGAGAGGTGTGGAACCTGTTTCATTCTCCTACATGTGGCTATCCAATTTTCCCAGTACCATTTATTGAACAGGGATTCTTTTCCCTAGTGTATGTTTTTGTCTGCTTTGTCAAAGATCAGATGGCAATATGGGGATGGTTTTGTATCTGGGTTCTCTGTTCTGATGCATCCGTCTATGACTCTGTTCTTGTGCCAGTACCATGCTGTTTTGGTTATTATAGCCTTGTAGTATAGCTGGAAGTCTGGCAAAGTGATGCCTCCCAATTTGTTCTTTTTACTTAAAGTTGCTTTGGCTATACAGGCTCTTTTCAGGTTCCATATAAAATGTAGAATTATTTTTTCTAGATCTGAGAAAAATGACGTTGGTATTTTAATGGGGATTTCATTGAATCTGTAAATCACTTTGGGTATATAGACATTTTAACAATGTTGATTCTGCCAATCCATGAGCATGAAATTGTTTTCTATTTGTTTACATTGTCTGTGATTTCCTTCCTCAGTTATTCATACTTCTCCCCGTAGAGGTTTTTCACTTCCTTGGTTAAATGTGTTTGTAAATATTTTATTTTCTTTGCTGCTATTGTGAAAGGTATTGAGTCTTTGATTTGATTCTCAGCTTGACTATTGTTGGCATATAGGAATGCTATCGATTTGTGTATATAGATTTTGTAACTGAGACTTTGCTAAATTTGTTTATCAGTTCCAAGAGTCTTTTGGTAGAATATTTGGGGTTTTCTAGATATAGGATCATATCATCAGCAAAGAGCAATAGTCTGACCTCTTCTTTCCCCATTTGGATACCCTCAATATCCTTCTCTTGCCTGATGGCTCTGGCTAGGACTTCCAGCACTATGTTGAATAGAAGTGGTCACAGTGGGCAACCTTGTCTGGTTCCAGTTCTAAGTGGGAATGCTCTCAATTTTTCCCTGTTCAGTATGATGTTGGCTGTCAGTTTGTCATATATATGAATTTTATAATTGTAAGGTATGTTCCATTTATGCCTATTTTGTTTAGAGTTCTTATCATAAAAGGGTGCTGAATTTTTTTTTTTTTTTTCTGGAGAGGAGTCTTTAAATGGCCTTACTCCTAAAGAGCTGTACCACTTGCCCCTAAATAGGAATGACAGAAGGAATTTCCAGTAAGAACATAAAGGTGGGGATAAGGTTTTCAGGGAAATAGAAAAAGAACAAAAATGCTGCCTAAATAGCAAATTTTGAATAGAGTAAAGCTTTAAGCTCCTTTGTTAATTCTGCAGTAGCAAATAATGAACAACTGGCTTTAATATAGTTTTATTAAAATGACATTCTCAACTAATAGGCTGTCAGGCATGGTGTCTGAGGTTTCTGCTGCAATGGGGGTGGCCTTAAAAAATCAACAATATTCCTCTGGTAAGACTGGCCTTTCCATTCATTCTCCATGACATCCTTAAGTCTTCTGCTAAGGAGTGCCCAGCCTTCTAGGTCACAACTAGTCAAAAGCGGTTAATCTGGTCTCACCTTGATTTAGCTTTGAATCCCAAATCCACTAACTATTAGATGTTTGCCTTTGGAAAAATTGCTCATGCTCTCTGAGCCTGCTTTCCTTATTCATAAAATGAAAATAACAACTATTGGTTAGAAAATGCATCTGTTGTAAGTCAATTTCATTAGTTCTACATAGTTAAGTCACAACTTTCGCAGATATAGGAAGCAGTGGAGAAAGCAGACTGTGACCTAGACCTCAATGTCCATTTCTAACTAGGTGATGGACAGATTGTGGAAAAGCTTACTCAGGCAGGAAGGCTCCAGCAAGACAGGTCCACACAAATTTATCTGACAGGATCTTTGTCAGCTGTGTCAAAAGGCTATGTAAGTACATAAATACATGAATTTTTCAGTACTTTGCACTGGGAAGGTGAAAAATTAGCTTAGAGAATTTATGGAAGCAAGATTTGCTCAGAAAACATGTTATAGTGGTTAGAGTGCTAGACTTGGAATAGTTAGGTGAGAACCCATACTCTGTGATGAACTAGCTGTGTGAACTTGACATTGGTCTCACCTCTTTGATGTTTTTGCCTGCTTATGTATATGATATAAATAACAACTGGGGCCCTAAGTGCCACACAGGTGAATATAATAACTATCATTTAATCCATATTTATTTTAATCCATATTTATTATATGCTAGGCACCTTACAGTAATTATTAGATTAACTCCCCAAAACACCCATATGAGGAAGGTACTGCTAAAATTCCTGGTTCATAAATGAGGAAACTGGGGCTTAAAAACAATAAATTAAAGGTCACACAGAAATTAAAAGGTAGAACTGAGATCTGAACCCCAGAAATTTAATTCTAGAACTTATTTGCCAATGAACATGCTACACTGCTTGTGGAGGCTAAAGCAACTCCATCTTGGATGCTAATTTGCCATGTTGACTTCTGATTAACCCCAGTTCTAGGAATGCTTCTAAGATTTCTACTTAATTTTCTGTTCCTTTCGTAAGAGAGGTACTTACTATAAATCTTGCCCTTAGACAAATTATGGGCTATGATGCTCATGGCATTCTTGCCTTTCCCTGAGGGGTCAACTTCAATTGTCCTACACATTTCTTCCCTGTGGTATATAAGCCATCTCACAGCTGTCTGAGATATGGCTTCTGTTTATAAGTCTCTGTTAAATGTTTGTTCCTGAGAAACTGGATTTGTCAGCTTCTCAGGTCTGTTGGCCTTTGTGAGTAGGTTTGCATAGACTTGCTTACCACGGAACACTGCTTTTAATCAGAAGGCCTAAATTGTAGTCCAGGCTCTATTACTCATTTGCTTTTCTGGGCCTTGATTTCTTCTTAAGCTAAATGAGGTGATTGGACTTGAATCAGGTTCTAAATGGTTTATTTCAAATACCTACCCTGATCATTTTTGTGAGAAGCTTCTATTAGCATAGTGTTCAGAAAGATTGTAACATCTGTCTTGGTTCAGTGGGACACAGTGCTGTGATTAACCAGTGATGTCTGCCAAGGGCATGACACAGGTGAGGCGTGGAGACACTTGTAACATATTTTAGATCCCTGGGAGAAATAAGGATCCTTCTGGCTATTGTATTTCATCATTTTGCTTCTGCATTTTCTCTTAGTGTCTGCCAAGAGGGCACCCAAGTGTGGTCTGATTGGGCAAGGGCTATCTTATGGGACAGAGCTGCCTAATAAAATGTTCTACCATGATGGAAATGTTTGCTACAATAGCTACTAGGCACATGTGTCTACTGAGTACTTGAAATCTGTCTGAGTAGCCCTATTTTTAAATTTTTTTAAATTTTCACTAAAAAAAAAAATCTATAAATTTAAATAGACTCATGTGGCTAGTGGCCACTATATTGGTCGGTTCTAGAACAAAGGTGAGTTGGCTGTGGATGAATGCTATGGGCATCAAACCTGGGAAGGAATTCACCTATGCAGCCAAAGGTCAGGGAAAGGTAAGGTTTGACCAAAGCAGATGCCGAGAAGGGATTTGGATGACAATGCTGATAAGTGATACCAAGTTTAAAAGTAGGTATTGACAGCAGGTAGTTGGAAAGAGAGAGGAGGTGAGAGACTAGCAATGGGACTTCTCAGCTGTGTAAATCCTAGGCTATGATCTCCTTGGCAATTCTGAATTGAACAAGGCCTGGGCTTTGGTCATAAATGCCAAAATTGCCATGCTGTGCTTGGAGCAAAATCTGCCCCAGCCTCCCTACCCATTCCCACCTATCCCTGAAAACCTTCTCAAATCCCCACTATTTCTTAAAGTCTTCCTACTGATGTCTGTCTACCCACTGGCTAGATGAAATAGTCCCAGCTGCTTAGCATTACCGCCAACTGAATTATCAGCACACTCGGTAGGTACTGCCACAGACTGGGCTTTTGGTTTGTCACCAAAATTCAAATTGAATTAGCATCACTGAAATGAGGAATGAATAGGAAGGATATTGGAGTATCTCATGTATGAACTGAGCATCCACAGGAATGAATACAACTAGGCTTCTGCAGGAAATGGGATTCAGTCTGGACTTTCTATCTCTCCCTTCAGGCATTTTCATTCCACTCTGTCTTTCTGTACATTGGCTACCCTGCCTTCCGTGTTGCAGGGTAAGAAACATGCCTGCCAAGGGCTTCCACCAGTAAGGAAAGACAGCCTGAGTCTCTCCTTGTTTCCAAGTTTTAAAGTATCAGGGAAGGAACTCTGACCCATCCTGATGCTGGTGCCCAAACCTTGATCTCTAGTAGAGAGGAACAGAGCAAGATCATGTTTTGATAAGGGCATTTCTACTGGAAATCATTGAAGTCGGAACTGGGGGAAGAAAGGACAGTTCCCAGAAGATAGGGAGTGCTGTCCCAGAAAAAAAAGGAAAGAGAAGTTAGAAAAACAAAATGGTAAGTTTTCACTGAAGAAACAATGGGATAACATAATATAGATAACAGAGATTCAGTAGCAAAGGCCCTTTTTTCTTTGCAAAGCATTCTAAGCATGATATGAAACTTTGCCATCTGCAGAACCAGGATGATTTTTTCCCTTGTTATTAGGATCCAAAGGGAAAGCAACCCCGATGCTTTAATTACTTTGATCGTGAAGGTGAAGGAAAGCCTTGCTTTTAAATGAACATTCTATTCAACCATTAATTGTATCAGGAAATTGAAGAGACAGTTTGGCTTTATATTTGATTATCTCAATATCTATTGAATAAAAAAGTATTTTTGCTTCATTAGCAGTAAAATATATAGGAACAATGATGGACCGTTCTAAGTATTATTTCCTTATTTCTGGCCTTAATCACTATATTTAATAAGGAAAGGCCAGGTTCAATAAAAGATGCATTTGGCTTCAAATGATTAATCGATTTTTATAGAACTCGCATGCTGGCGATTCTTTAGGAAATTAGACAAGACACCATGAATCAAAACGTCCTGCACACCATCTCCTCCCCACCCACCCCCGAGCTTTGCTTTTACTAATCAGCTTCAATTGACTATCTTGAGGCATTTTTACTAAGGTGCATCTTTTGTCTCTCACATCCTGAATTAATGCTGTAGGTAATTAGCTTCTGGGGCTAAGGTCTCTTTCATCTGCATTTGAGTCAACTAAATGGTTTTTCTTTGCTGCTTGAAACGTGAGTCTCTTCCTTTCATTCCCTCTTTGACTCTTCTCCCTGGTTACTTTAATCGGGATGTCAAATTGTATCATTCTGCAGGGAGCTGAACTTTTTGAAATTGGTCCAAGACAGACTTTTCTTGAGTTGGGGGGCAAGTTTTCTTTGTAATGTCATTTCCAATTCCTCTGGGCAGGAGATGAAATTAGTCTTGTGCATGAACAACAAGGAGTGAGGCTATGGCCGGCTGCAGACGCTGCACATCCAGATGAAAACATGGAATCTGTAGGAGAAAAACACAAGCACATGCCAAAATTGGCAGAATTGGCTTCAATGACTGAGGGACATCTCTCGGGAAGGTGAATGAGGGCCCTGAAATAAAATAAAGTAAGACCCTGTGAATTCTTGTTGCCAGGGAGTTTAGCTACTTAAAGATATGCATGTGTCTTACTTATTGCTGTATCTCTAGAGACTGGAAAGGGATAGCAAATACCTGGTGTGTTTGCTGCCACTACTGCTTAATCTTTCCTCCATAGCTGACATTGCTAATCACTCATGGCACTTTCCTGCTGAGCCCACATGTAGACTCAGACTGCTACAGGCAGTACCCACCAACTGATCAGAGCTGGCACACAAGATGGAACCAATTTGCAATCCCTGGTCTAGAACATTGTATGTGCTTAATAAATACTTGTTGACTGCTCAAGTAAATGAAGACATGTTTCTAGAGATTCCGGGACTTTGTGCTACTTCTCTCCCTTGCATTTAAAATGCTCTTTTTTTTTTCCTTTTTTTTTTTTTTTTTTTGCTCCAATGGCTTCCAAGGAGTCAGATCCAATATTGTTCTTTAATTTAGGCTCACCACATTATCCTCCAACTTTGCCTAAACAGGGATAAAAATAATTTCCATCAAGCTGTGTTTATTGGAGCATCCAGGCACATCTGGGCATGTCTGGAGGACTGGTGAAGTGGGTCTGAGAATCTCATACCGATGCAGGAGAGTTGAGCACTTGGGTTAGGATCTGAGACAAGGGGCCAGAACAGAAGGGAGGAAATTGTGAGTATTGAAGTTGACATTCTGATAATTTGCCAGCTCAGCCACATGCCTACCTCTGAGGGAAAGGGGGCTACAAGGGAAGGTCAAGTAAAAACTACAAAAAGCTAATTCAATAAAGGGGTCATGATATGGTACAAATATCATGAACTGAGGGCACAGGACAGCAATGGGAAATGCTGCCCTTGTCAACATCTGCAGCACGGCTCCTTAGGCAGCGTGAGTGTGGAGGGCAAAGTTTAGCAGCAGCTTTTTGGCATCTTTCGTCATTATACTAGGCAGGTACCATCCAATTAGCTGCTGCACTGGGATTGACTTCACCAGGAGACGTCACTGCAGGGAGCTGGTGTAGGACTGGAAGGCAAATAAATGGCAGACCCCACAGGGCACACACTCATAGGTGAAACACCAGGGGGGGATCCTCAGAACCACTTGGGAGAAATAGTGGGGTAGTGTGCAAGAATCCCTGTCCAACATTTGGAGAGAGATGAGAAATGATATTATGTTATCACAATCCCGATTTACCTTACATGAGCTGAGGACTTTGCAGGTTGCAGGAATTTTGAGGACTTTGCTACCTCAAGGACTCAGAGGACAAAGGACTGGCAGTGGAACACACACACATACACACACACACAAATATTTCAAAAGAGGAATATTTTTTTCAGAGCAGCTTAATTATCAAAATGCATTTATTTAATACCTAATGGCATGTAGCATTTGGCTTGTGACAAAGGGAACGCCACAGGATTCAGACACAGCCCTCCAGCAGTGTATACAAAGTAAGAATACCTGTACACACCATAATGACCAAATAAAAAGCTCAAAGCAATGCATGGATTGTTGGTGCAACATTTCTGTCACATGTAGGTCATTTTGCTAAGAGGATTGCAAGCTCCTTTAAAGTACATCCATTATTCAATTTTCTTGGCAAAAATAAAAGCTCAGAAATTCACAATGACAAGAGTCAGGTCCCTGTGGCTATAGGAGAATCAAAGGAGTCTAGAAAATTTGATTAACTCAATTTGCCCCAGTTCCTTAGGGAGGCTTCAGAAACCAAATTATTATTTAATAATCCAGGTAGTCAGTTTGGATTGAAAATATCTTTCTGACCTTTCTGCACTTGTTTTTGAGACGTAGTTTTAACTGAGGGTCAGAACCAATGGAAGAAGAAATACGACAGCATTATCGAGCCTCCAAAATGTAAAGAAATGTCCATCCCCTCCAAACCTCTGCCCTGGCCAAAATAAGAAAAGAATAGAAACAAGGATTTGGATGGGACACTTTAATGTCCTTAAATCAGCCTAATCTTCCTTGATTTTCTGCAGAATGACATATTATTGCCATCCAGCATGACATAAAGCAGTTATTAGCCTTCGATTTCCATCAGAATGATCCAGAGAGTTCATACTAACAGAGATTGCTGGTCCCATCCCTAGAATTTCTGATTTAGTTGGTTCGAGTTGGGACAAAAAGGTTTCATTTCCAGCAAATTTCCAAGTGATGTCTATGTTGCTGCTGCACAGGGAAACACAGTTTGAAAGCCACTTGTGAAATGACTTATCACCACTGTGAGAGCTAAAAATAAAATCCTAAATTCCCCAACTGACTGAATGGACCTCCTCTTCACCAAGAGGACCCAAGAGAAACCTTAAAAACTGAGTTCCTGGCCATGATGGGACAGGAGGTCAAACACACCTCATTATACTCCCTCCCTTTTGTGGTTTAGTCATAACAGTTGACCAGCATTAATGTTAAAACAGAGATCGTAAAACTGACAGAATGGATTCTTTGTCGCAATAAGATACCAAATTATAAACAAGACCTAAGGCCAAGCCAGGCAAGGGTTAAGTCATACACCCCTACACTTAAAGAATAAACTATGTTCTAACTGACAGAGGTTTTATCTTCTAGTAGCTAAACAAGCACTGGCCTCAAGATAAACAATATTGAAACAATTGCAGTTCACCCACAGCAAGATGCTAACTAACTGACTCCCACCCATTCCACAAGCCATAACTACAGCTTTGATTAGACAAAAGAATGATTTCAGTAACTTTCTCCTGATAAGAGACCACCAACCATGCACTGGTTCTGGCTGGCTTACAAAGGCTTCCCACCGAGTGCCTTGGTGTCCGTGCTTCGCATTTTGATGTATATGGCCCAACTGTAATACATTTAAATATTAAGTCTCCACTCCAAGGTGAACATGGGTCATATGTAACATACAAGTGTATTCAGTATGCATGTGTTAGGACCTCCTTCATGAATAGTCATAGCTCTTCCTGTAATAACCTGTTCAGTATATACACTTGGTCAACCCCCAACCTGTTGTATTTATTAGTTGGATTTATTCTGTAGAGAAGAACTTTCCTTTATCCATGAAGGCTATGTGATAACTTTTGAAATACAGAGCAAACCAGAAAGGCAAGATAACTATTTAATTCTCCTCCTTCGATTATTAAATTTCACAGAAATGATTAGAGCTTAGCCATCTCCAGTGGCATCCAATGAGTTCTTTTTCTCTCCAAAGTCACCAGTCAGGCAAGTCACTCCTCTTTGTGGGACACAGAGGTCAGGAGTGTTACACTAAAGGATGTCTCTCTCCTCTCTCTCTCTCTCTAATCTTCTCTCCAATTAAATTATTAAATGCAAGTGGATTGCCTATTTTCTTGATTTTCCAAGGAATCAGCTTTGTGTTTTATTATTATTAAATCTACTGTATTTTTTTCCTATAAATTTCTGCTTTTATCTTTTTATATTCCCCCCCCCCCGGGTTTTATTTAATTGTTTTTTTTCTGCTTTTTTATTGAATGTTTAACTCATTTACTTTTTTATTGACTTTAGTATTTAATGTGATGGATTTTCCTCTTAGTGCTGCTTTAGATGTATCCCACAGACACTAAGTCACTTTTTATTATAATTATTTTCTAGAAATTCCTCATTTATGTTTCTTTCCCCTTTGACCCATGGTGAAATACTTCAATAAAATATAAGAACCTTGCAAAAAATAATTTTGCTTACTCTCCCACCATTCTTTTTCTTTAAACTATAGTTTTTAAATATATTGCATCGATATATGTTATAATCTCTATAACACAGTAATAATTTTTGCTTTAATCAGTCATTTAACTTTTTATGTCATTATGAGAAAATATGTATGTATGCATATATGTGTATATGTGTATGCATATATATATATATATATATATACAGTTTTTTTATGCATACACACACACATACACAGAGTTGTCCCTTGGTATCCATGGGGGATTGGTTCCAGGACCACCCCATTAATACCAAAATCCACAAATGCACAAGTCCTTTATATAAAATGGTGTAGTATTTTCAAATAACCTACACATACCTTGCCTCATACTTTAAATCATCTCTGGATTACTTATAATACCTAATACAATGTAAATGCTATATAAATAGTCGTTATACTGTATTGTTTAGGGAATAATGACAAGGAAAAAAAGGTCTGTACATATTCAGTCTACTGAACCATCCATTTTTTTCCAAATAATTTCCATCCTCAGTTGCTTGAATCCATGGATGTTGCATGCACCAACATGTAGGGTCAACCGTATACACACACACACACATACACACACATATACACACACACACGAGAATAGCAGAAATAAACCCTAATACATATATTTTTATACATGTCCTATATATTTATAATAATATATATACAAAACCTAATACATATATATATATATTTTAGGTTTTGTTTCTGCTATTCTTTCACAGTCTTGGTCACTTTCTTAATTTCTTTTTATCAAATGTGAAATATTTGGTTTCAATTTTAATCTTCTTTGTGGACAAAAATGTGAGTTTTTTCAATGTTTTTATTGTCAATAAAAATTTTTTCTTTATCTTATAATAGCTTTTGATAATTATTTTTCTCTCTCTTTTTTTTCTTTTTTCTTTTTTTTCTTTTTGCTTAAATGAGACTATTAGAATAAAGTTCTTCTGTAGAGGTTGAAGGGAGGCCAAGGAAGCATTCTCAGATTCACAGGTCAAGGGATCCCTCCTACCTGGGTACTGAGAAGTATTAAAAATGTGGCATTTTTGTTTGCCTGCCTCTCTGCCCCTCTGGGCTAAGCCTGGTTCAGCAAAGCTACCTGTTTCTATCATTTTCTCCATTAAACATCTATGGGTTTTGCTCTCTAAACTGTTATCCTCAACTGCATTTTGTTTTTACTGCTTCTTTCTTTTTTTTTTTTTTTTTCTTGTTTTGTTTGTTTTTTTTTTCTCAGTCTGTGCCCTCTGGCTCTCTCCCTGTCTCACAAGTATTTGAACCTTCACTATAACCGAGATCAACAGAGTTCCCTTGATTAACATGAATTCTGTTCCAAGCAGTTTTTTTCAGGACAGGTCTCTCTGCTACTGATAGGGTATGTCTGGGATCCTTGAGGATGGGCTGCTGCAGCACTGTTTGAATTTCCTGTGGTTTCCTTAGTGGTTCTTTACAGTTCGTTTGCATTTACCAACTCAAGGACCCTGTTTTTTTGCCCATTGTTCTCATTTTCTTTTTTTCTTTTGCCAGTTATTCTCAAATTCTTTTTTATTCACTATGTGGTTTGCTCCTTTGGGAATAAATTGACAATTTTTTATTTCAAGGCTCATAGGATTCTCCCATGTTGCTCCTTCACTTTGTCACTAATGCTGCAGAGCTGCTGGTTCCTAAAATCACTGACCCCTTGGATTGAAAAATTAACTTAATTCGTAGTGAGTACTCAGAAAAAGATGCAACTAGATCACATCAAACAGAAATTTCTAAGGCTATTCACATGACATGCATGACACAGAGAAAAGAACTCCAGACATAGAAATGAGCTTTCACGGCTGTAGTAAAATTCTATCCATCGTTTAGGCCCCAGTGTGAACGTTCCTTCAGGAAGCTTGCCTTTTCCTGTCCACCTCCCTATCTAAATTTAATCTTTTCCTCTGCATTCCCATAGTATCTCTTGTTACTTACCTTTTTCACATATCCATTTATAGATCTTTTTATCTTTTATTGTAATTTTATACTTATATAACTATTCATGACTAGATTTCAAGCTAATCCAAGACATGTATATATTCTAATATTTTTTTCATATCCCCAAAGCCTAGTATTCACTCCAGTGTTTAACTAAATTCATTATCAAATATTTATGAGTACTTGCTATGAATCAGGCACTGAATTTCCTATGGATGCTGAAAATTCAAAAGCAAACAAAAATGCATCTATTTGACAGACCAGGAGCAGTTCCTGTCTGCTGCTAAGGTTTCCACTACAGACGCAATAAAAAAAAAAAAGCTCTAGTGCTTTCTGTCTGATTGTGTCAACCAAGCTTAAATGAGGGAATACAGGAGTAAAACACAATACAGGGAAAAACATGGAAAGAGAAAAATATTTTTGCAACTCATAAAAATACCTTGTAACCTGTGAATAGCCTGTTTTACTAAAACAAAAAAAAATGAAAAATCTGCATTTAAAAAAAGTATACAAAACAGAGAAAATAAGCTTTCCATTGTAGAACTTTCATTCCAGTGTTGTAACTAACACCAATATAGTGTTTGTTAAATTGCCAGACACTGGTCAAAGACCTTCAGTAATATGTTAACATGTTTAATCCTCGTAACAACCCATACAGTGTAGGAAAAATTATTGTCTTGGGTTACATTCTCCAGAAGCACCCTAAGACAAGAATTTGTATGCAAGTAGTTTATTTGGGTAGTGATTCCAGGAAACATGATAGGGAGTGGAAAAGTAAGATAGGGAAGGAAAAAAGACAATAAAAGGTAAGTTGTCAAGTCAGTTATAAAGTGTCACTGGAGCTTGATCTCATTAAGAAACAATGGAATTAGAGACCATTATCCTAAGTGAAGTATCTCAAGAATGGTAAAACAAACACCACATGTACTCACTGTTAATTTGGAGCTAACCAATCAGCACTCATGTGCACAGATGGAAGTAAAACTCCAGGAAAATCATGCAGGTGGGTGGGGTGGGGGATGCTAACAGGTACAATGCATAGTATCTAGGTGATGGGCACATTTATAACTCTGACTCAAGCAGTACAAAGCAATCCATGTAACCAAAACATTTGTATCCCCATAATATTCTGAGATTTAAAAAAAGAAACAATGGAATATAGGCTGAATACACCTCAGAGTTACCCCAAACCAGTGGTGAGGAAGAGAAAGTATTTATCAACTATCTTTGTATCTATCATTGGTTGACAGCTCCTTCTAGGGGTCCTCTAGGTGGGCTGAGCGTGCTTTTATGACTAGAAACAAACAAAAAAAGAAATGAAAACCTCCCTGGCAAAGATTCATAGGAGTTTTATATTGATAGTAAGCAGCCCTCAGCACATGCAGGGAAATGCCAAGGGGCTGTGTTAGGACAACATTTTTTGTTATGATTATTCTCTCCATTTTACAGGTGAGCAAGCTGAGACACATAGAGGTTAAATGGCTTACCTAAGAATATAGACCTAAAAATAGATAAAGCAAGAGTTCAAATCTTTGAAGTCTGGCTCCAAAGGATGTACACTTAACCATTATACTGTGCCCCACCATAGTACGGAAAGGAAGGAAGAAAGACAAGAAAAGGAAAGAAGAATGAAAGGAAGGACAGAAGGGAGAAAGGGAAGGGTTATGGTTCCTCATGAACACATTTCATTTCTACTAGGTTTAAGCTTCTGGAGCATAGAGTTCATATTTTATTCATCTTCATATCCCTCCTATCCCTCCTTCAACCAATCCTGCAACCCACCCTGAACTCTGTCAAAAAATGTCTTGCATCATATCTAACCTCTATCTAAGGGGATAACTATAAGGCCCTTACCACTAGGATTTTTATTATTAAAAACTATATTTTAAATCCATTTTACAATATAGACTAGTAGGCTTTGGAGTCAGAATGACTTGCATGAATCATTTGTTCTCAACACTTCGCATTACAGGGCTCGTAATGAGTGCTTAATAAATGGTTTCCTATTTGTAGCATGGCATGCCATTTCACAATTTACAAAACTGTTCACATTTCCTTGTTCTATTTGTTTCTCCATAGGTTTCTTCATATGCATATACCTCTACTTTTATTCTCAATTGCCCTAAATTGTGTAGAAGAGGAAGACAAAGGTCATAGTCTATGAAAACAAAGGTATGTTTTATTGGATTATTTTTCAGCAAGTATTACTTTCTCCCATGGTAGGGAGAGAAGGAGTTTATTTTTCTGCTCTATGACTTAAGGCCATATGATTTGCTTCAGCTAAAAGAATATAGGCCAAAGTGATGATGCGCCCATTCCAACATGAGGCTTTAAAAAACACAGCAAGTTTTCTGTAACCCTACTGTGTTCCTGCATTTTGCCATGGGAAGAACATGTCCACAATTCTGCATCTTGATTCTGGGTCCTGGAAAGAAAATTATAAGGAGGTGACATGATCCTGACCTTTAACTTAAAGCAGAATTGGGCCCAGCTGACCTGCATTCCTGTGAGCAAGAAATCGATGTACATACTCATAAGTAAGGAATAAATGTTGTTATAAGCCATTGAGATTTGAGAGTTGATTTTTATGCAGTGTTAGTGCAACTATCATTGATGAATATAGGCGTGCAGTATTTGAAGCTCTCATGTGTCTTTGATGGCCAGCTTCTCAGTGCTCACAGAGTTCCTCGGCCTCCCTAGATCTTCCCCACCTAAATAACAAAGCTATATGGTTGGGAATAAAAATTTTCCTATTTCAGTCTATAGACTCTCAGAAGATTCAAGACAGGTAGAAAGCCACAACAGGGTCTAAGATGCAGGTGTTCATGCTTGCAGGTAAGTAGACGCATCATTAACGTCAACAGCAATAAATTAAATCTAAAGTGATTTTTCAATTGGTTATCATATCCTGAATGAAATAAAATTAACTTTCTAATAATTAGCCACAAATTTCTAATGTGTTTATCTTTACCATATGCTTCCCAACTCTGCTAAGCCTCAAATCCATCAACCAATAAATTGTTCCTTGGGTTTCACTTTAGGGACCAATTAAAAGTATCAACATGTTTTCTTTCATTACACTGGGAGTTTTACCTCCAGCTGTTGGTATCTGGGCTTCTAAAAGTATGAAGCATGATTACTCAGGGAGAAGGCACTTGAGACAATTGGAGGAAAATAGATTCTATTGAAAGCTAGCTTATGAAAGCTCTGTGGTTCCACCCTCCACACTTCATTCAGAGGGCACATGCTCTCCTAAACATGTGGTAAATAATACAGCTGGCACCACAGCGGGAAAGGTACTGCTCCCAGACCTGGAGGGAGAGCTCCTGGCAGGTAATCCAAGGGCCAGCAATCTGTCACTCATGCAGACACAGCTCCTCTCGAGGGCCTCCTTTTACGTTTTCTGTTTTGTGATACTTTCCACTGAAGACTTGGATGAATGTTTTCCAGATGGTATCAATCATGGTGTTACCTACTAACAGAAATCAAGGAAAAGTAATTGAATTAATTAGCAAGTTAAAAAGGAAAGGAAGGAAGACTGTGCAAGAAACTAGAAAAAGAAGGAAACTCTTGCAGCTATCTAATCATCTAGGGACAAGGCCACTCAGGAAAAAGGGGCCTTGACTAAACATCAAGCAACCAGAGACGTGAGTCCTCTAAATCACAGGCTTTGGAGTTTAACAGACACAGGTTGACTCTCAGCACAGTCTCAAGTTAACTACGCATAGTGGGCAAGTTGCTTGGATCCTCTGAGTCTCAGTTTCCTTGTATGCTAGGAGGAGAAAAAGGTAAAAAAAAATGCAAACTGTGTAATACCATTTTACAGACTTAGATGTGTAGCATGAAAAGCATTTAGCAAAGTGTCTGGCTACTAGTCGGCACTCAAAAAAATGTTCACTCCCGTCTGTGGTCAGTTGAATGATTGGACCCAATTATTCACCCCTGCCTGAATCCATACCATCGCCATGACGACATCTTGGGCAGAGTGCACTTCCCAACCCTTGCTTTGGGCTTGACCACATGACGTGCTTTGACCAATAAATGTGGGTGTAAGTGAAAATAGGCTACTTCTTAGCCTAGGCCATAATGGGAATCACATGTTTCTACTTGCCCTTTGCACCTCCACCCTCACCGTAAGAAAAATATACACTGGCTGGCCTGCTGGTCCAGGAAGGCAGCTAAAAGACACATGGAGCAAGGCTGCCCCAGTCCATCTGCAGAGACACCAAGCTAGGCCCGGAACATCCAAATGCTGACCAACATGAAAATATGTGAACAGTAATAAATAATGGTTGCTTTTAGCCACTGAATTTTGAGGTGGATTAGTTTAGGCTGCAATATCTCACAGATTATATTATCTCATATTCCTTCTCTCAGTCCTCATTGCATTTCTGCCCAGGACTTATTGAATGAATATCTTTGCAATGCTGATATTAGTGATTAGGCCCAGAAAACAGTAAACTAAATGTATCACAGGAACTTCTACTGTATAGTTGGTTGAAATATTAATCCCCAAACTCAGATGTGTAAGAAAAGTAACTTAACTTTGTTATGATGACACTCATTTTTTTATTACTTTTATTACAAACCCCCTATTCTTCTGGGGGAGAATTCTCCCAGTCAATTCAGGGTTTCTCCTCCCTCAAGGTTTGTGTTTAACTTTTGGAGGTTTTTCACAGTGAGGAGGTGCAAGGGTTAGGGAGGAAAAATCTGGATGTTGTTGTTTCTAGTTGTTGGTCTCTGCAGTTCTCTGCTGTAGAGACCAACTGTTCTTTGTCTTGGTCTATGTAAGTGAGGATCTAGAGTCTGATTTATTCTTGACTAATCCTCTTTTGGAAGTCCATGATTATCACCAACTTAAGGAAACTCAGAGCTGCTCTCAGATATGCAAGAATTGTTCTGAAGCATCTGCATCTTGTTGGGATGAAGAGCAACAAAATGCGTTGATTTTGGACCTAACTGGAAGCAACAGGTGGACATTTCTACTCCAAGCTTTTATTGCTTCCCTAGGTTCTCACAAGGAAAGGGGCATGGATACCTTTTGTATAGATTCCCCAGGTATTCTGGGACCTGTCATTCCTTCTTCTTCCTCCTGGATTGTGCATGAAATGTGACATGATGCCAATGTTCCCTTCTGCAGGAGCCCAAATAGCTGCTCAAAGTGTTTTCTCTTTGACTTTCCACATTTCTTTGACTCTGAGAAACTCTTTCTAGTACCAATTCTGAGGGGCTTTGCTATTGTCCTTTCCATCACCTGAGAGACCCAGATTTTGAAACTCAAAATCTGGGAAAAACTTTCTTTTTTTTTTTTAATCTTTTTTTATGGATCATCACTATCTTGAAACACTGAGTATGCAAAGCCCTAACTGTGGCCTGAATTGGCTAAAGCGTCAAGGAGCAACAGGAAATTCCAAAAAAAAGTAATGGCAAACTTACACTGGTTAACATTTCAAAACTATTTTCCTTCACAATTATATGTATTTGTTTTATGGAATGTAAGACATAATAAACTAAATACGACTTTGGATATGTGTCATGTTGGATTTCTTATATATTCTACTACTTAACTCAAGATGTTGGATAAATAAATGGGTTAATAAAATGGAATTTCTATATCAACTCTTGGTTCTGTTCTAGTTATGTTTTGGTTTTTTGTTTGTTTTCATTTTTTTTCTTTGTGAATGCTCATTCACTGGCCCAGCTGTATTTATGCCTAGATTAACCAGAGAAGTTGCCAGCTGTGATTTGCAGATGTGTTCTAGTTCTACAATGCCAGAAAAATTCAATTATGTGTACTAAGGTCATCTCTATAAAGCATGACCATACTGACATTTTATGGTGAATAGTGAGCATCAGAATACTTAGCCAGCAGCAGATTGTATCTGCTTATATTATGATGGCCAAAATGACCATATGTGAAACCATTATTTTAGCTATATTTACAGCTAACTTGAACCAGGCAGTGATCCAAGCAATGGATTGGCAATTAACCCAAGTCAAGCTGAGCAAGGGTGATTTCAGGCTACAAAATGAGAACAAAAATATGAGCTGTTACAGCATGTATTGAGAGTTCAAATAGAATAGAACCTCTCAGACAGAGTAGATAGTGGAATGAACAAGCTGGCTTCCAAGTATTTACCTCAATTTTCAAGTGTATGTCAGGTACAAGATAGGATTCTGACATGCAATACCCTTCTGTGGGACATTTTCTAGAGGGCTATTTCTAATCTATTGTGTTTTTCTAAACATTAATATCCATAAAGTATTTCAAAACTTCCATTTTTAGCCATGATTATGGGAGAAACAATTTACCCTGTTACTTAAAAAAAAAAAAAACTAAACAAACAGAAAAAAATATATGACATAATGGTTTTCAGACACTGGACAACAGGGAGTACAAAAGAATAAGATAAGAAAAACAAATAAGGTGAGGCTTATATTTCCCAACTTACTGCCTGGAGAGTGTTTTAGCCTGGTTTGCAAGAAAGGAGAATCCAAACAATGCCCAGCAGTCTCCCTGAGGTGACCACAGTTGAGAACCTGGGTAGCCCACAGTGGCTCTAATTTACAGAGACAATAACCAGAAATGAGATTGCTTCACGGAGAGGGGAGGCCTGTACAGACAGAGAGCTCTGGGCTTCTGCAGAGCATTCCTTTTGGGACTTATCTGAATATTGCTCAGTACATGCATGTGAGGAAACTGCCTGGGACCAGAAAAGGAATCATCAGAAAGGATTAGAAGGAACAGCCCCTGGGATTCACACAGAGCATGGAACAGCTTGTATTCCTGCCTGCTAGAGTTGAAGAACTTTGTAATATGAGAAAGAATCAGAGTACTCCAAAGAATATTGTCTCAGCACTGGGACAGAATTAGTCTAAAGGCTGCTCCGGTCCTACCTTAAAATCAAGCCTTGAAAAAATAAGTCAACTTTCAAGTAACTTAATTGTGTCCCAGAACAAAGATCAAGACTAATTTAAAGGTATACAAAACCACCCAATGAGGTAAAATATACAACATCTAGCATCTGATAAAAAATTACTGGCCAGGCAAAGAAGCAGGAAACTATGATCCATTATGAGGAGAAAAATCAATTAATTAAAATGGGTACTTGAAATAGCCTCCCTTTAAAAGCTCTGTATTTCTGTTTATTATTAGGGCAATGGCATTTTTAGACAGCAGTCTCCATCCTCCTCAATTGCCAGCAAATTAATAAACTCCTCTTTCATTCTCCGCAAAAAAAAAAAAAAAAGAAAGAAAAGAAAACAAAACAAAAGAAAAGGAAAAAAAAGAAATGAAAAGGTTAAGTGTGAGACAAGATATTTGCCAAAAAATATATCTGCCAAAGGACTTGCAGCTAGAATATATAAATGCCCTCATATTTTAATAATAAGAAGGAAACCGGCCCAATAAAAATTTGGCAAAAGAATTGAATAGACATTTCACCAAAATATAGATGTCAAAATAGCTCATAAAAAGATGCTCAGTATCATTACTCATTAGGCGAATGTAAATTGAAACCAAAATGATATACTACTGCATACACATTTTAAAAGGCTCAAATTAAAAGCACTGACCATACCAAATATTGATGAAGATATAGAACAAGAGAATTCTCATACACTGGCAATGGAAATGTAAAACAGTTGGGAAATACGTGGCTGTTTCTTTAAAAGTTAAACATATACCTTCCACATGACCTGGATATTTTGCTCCTGGATATTTACTCTAGAGCATGAGAACATATATGCGTACAAAAACTTTTATACGAACATTCATATCGGCTTTATTTTTAATATAAAAAATGGAAAAATTATACTTCAATAAAATTATGAAAAGGATTTTCTTGAAAAAGACATAATTTAGTGTCAAGTATCATGACCACCACAACCCATTTTTGTATTCCAACTGGTTGCACAATTTGACTACATTTCAGCCCCTTTGTAGTTCTCCATCCAGATAATTGAGTTCCAGCCAATGAAATCAATGAAATGTGGCAGAAGAGATGAGCATCACTTCCAGGCCTGGTGCATTAAAACGTTCTGAATTATCCATTCTGTCTTTTAAACCATGTGTTGACTAAGTGATGATTATTCCTAGAACTCTGAGCATGACAAAGCCATACAATGGAAGAAGCCTAAACCCTGGATAATTGTTTGGAGCAGAATTGCCTAAGAGATCCATGTAACCAGATCTACCCTCTTTGGACTATTGTGAGAGTAAAAAATAAATGTTAATTTTTTAAGGAATTAAGAGTTGGAGGATTTTGTATTTTAGTAGCTGCCATTATCTTAACTAACAGAGAAACTTATTCTTTGATTTGGGTTTATGGTGTGACCAAAACAAAAAACTAAAATATATGGCATTGGCTTAACAGCCAAGTGATGAGTCAGAAGGCAAAAGACCTAACAGACTGTATATCTGGAGAGTTCTATCATGTTCATTTGATAAAATTTGGTAAAATTTTCATATATGGTAACGTGGAAGGGAGACTATTCTCTTATTGAACCTTTAGCAATCTCTGCCTTTGTCTTTACATCATCTTCTCTTATGTGTGGTATCAAATTTCACTCTGATACTCCCTTAGCAGAATATTTTTTATTACATTTAGAGCCCACCTGGATAGTCCAGAATAATCTTCTCCTCTCAGGATTTTAAACTTAATCACATCTGCAAAGACCCTTTTTCCATATAAGGTAACATTTACAGGTTCCCGACATTAAAACCCAATATCTTTGGGTGCCATTATTTAGCCTACTACATAGACAAACTTTTAAATCAGATATTTTAAACGTATTCAAAGAACTAAAGAAAACCATGTCTAAAGAAGTTAAAAAAAAAAAAGGAATAATGTCTTACTAAACAGAGAATATTGATGAAGAGATAGAAATTGTGCAAAAGACAAAATAGAAATTCTGTGTTGAGAAGTAAAATAGAGGAAATAAAAAATTCATTAGCACAGCTCTAGCACAGTTGAACAAGCAAAAGAAAGAAGTGCAGAAAGTTTGAGGAAAAGAAAGATTAAAAAAATGAAGAAAAATTATCACAGCCTCACAAACTTATAGGGCACCATCAGGTATACCAACATGATAAAAAGAACAGAGAAAAAGAAGCAGAAAAAATTTGAAGATATAATGTCTAAAAATGTGCAAAGTTTGATGAAAAACATTATACTTCCAAGAAGCTCAGGAATCTACAAGTGGGATAAACTTAAGGAGATCCATACCTAGACATATCATAACCAAACTGTCAAAATGCAAAAATAAAGAGAAAATCTCAAAAGAAGAAGGAAGCAACTCATGTACAAGAGATTCTCAATAATATTAATAGCTGATTTGTCAGTAGAAACCATGATGGTCAGAAGCAATGAGATGATATATTCAAAGTGCTAGGGGGGAGGGAATTAGAGACTGTTAATCAAGAATTTTAAATCCAGCCAAACTATTCTTTAAAACTGAAGAAAAATTAAGACATAAGTGAGAGGCAAAACAAAATAGGCAAAAACTGAGAGAATTTGTCATTGCTATTCTTGTCCCATAAGAAATACTGAAGGAACTCCTTCAACTACATAAATCAGTAATTATGCAATGTATAAAGATGTAATTTTCATGACAATAACAGCATAAAATAGGAGGAACAGACGTATATTGTAGGAAATATTTATATACTATTGAAATTAAGGCCACATTTATCCAAATTAGGTTGTTATAAGTTAAAATGTTAATTGTAATCCTCAGGGAAACCACCAAGAAAATAACTCAAAATACATAGCACAAGAAACAACAATGGAATTAAATGGTGCAACAATGGAATTAGGTTAAGTAGTACACTTACCAATGGAAAATATCTATTTAACATACCAGATGGTCAGTGATAGAGGCATAGAGGAACAAAAAAAACTCATAAGACATATAGAAAACAAATAGCAAAATGACAGACATAAATACTACCATATCAGTAACTACATTAAGCATAAACAGATTAAACGCTCTAAACCTAAAGCAGAGATTAGCAGAATGGATAAAGAAAAACAATTCCATTTATAGTTTATTCAAAAAGAATAAAGCACTCAAGAATAAACGTAACAAAAGAAGTATAAAAATTGTATACTGAAAAATGCTCCAACACAGATGAACCTTGAAAATATTATGCTAAGTGAAAGAAGCCAGGCACAAGAGGCCAGATGTTTTATAATTCCACTTATACGAAACGTCCAAAATGAGCACATCTCCAAAAACTGAATGCAGATTAGTGATTGCTAGAGACTGGTGGGAGGAAGGAATGAGGGGTGATTGCCAATGGATATGGGGTTTCTTTTGGGGACAAATAAAATGTTCTAGAATTAGATAGTCATATGGTTTTAGGTTATATAACTCTGTGAATATATGAAAAACCACTGAATTATACACTTTAAAAGGGTAAATTTTATGGTAATGTGAAGTATTTCCCAATAAAAATAAGTTAATTAATTTTTAAAAATAATTAGCTGGTTTTAAAGCAGATATTTAAAGAAACAAGGAAAATGCAGAGATCAAGTGTTTTTCAGGGTTGAAAGGGCTTATGGACTCCCAAGAGTAAGATTCCAAATTGACAAAGGCCTGAGCATAAAAGGCTCAATATAATTCTCAGCTAAACCAGGTAACTCTACCTGAGGTGAAGACCAGTTAAAAGAGTTATTCCCTTACCAAATCTCATGTTTCGAGTAGCTGAAATGCAGTTTCCACTAGGATAAGAAAGAAGAAGACAGGAGGGGAAAGAGAAAGAAAGGCATTGGGGTAAAGAAGAAATGAGACAGGACTGAGAATTTTATATAGGAAAAAAATAACTTTAACTGATTATTGACAGTAAATGAAAACATTCAGATTAGAAACCTCCAAGTTTTAGAGAATCTTTTATTGCAGAGAAATCCTAAGCCAGGTGTAATAATCTGCTGTCTTGGTAGATCCAAACTGGCATGGGCAGGAACACCAAGTTCAGACAGGACAAAGAAGAAACCTATAAAGCGTGGAGCTGGGGGCCATGGAGAACAATGAAAAGGGAATTCCTCCCAGAGACAATGAATGGGAGCCTAAAAAGGGAACTTACGGATTCCCAGAGTAGAAGGCTTTAATGTATCCTCCCAGAAAGATTCATAACTTCAGCGGCCCATAACTTCTGTATGTGTTCCATTCTCTTTTTTTTCAAAAGGGAATTTTAAATTGTAGATATCCTGTACAATCTTCATTATTTTATATTTGTATATTTTGGATAAGATGTGTATAGAGTAACTTGTTTTTTAGTTTCATAGGTCACTGAACCAGAAGGAACCACATCTAGACATACACATCACCTACAGATTCTGGTCGTGAAGCTGAGTGCATTGGATGGATGGGACTTAAAATGGCTTCCCTGGTAGTAGGTTAACCTGTACTATTTCTGGGAGGAAGAATGTGGCAATAAAAAATCAGAGATAGCTATGTTCATCAAAACCAATTTCCTTTTCCTCTTAGGTTATGTCAGTGTGGAATTCCCACGGTGGGTCACCCTGGTTCTTCTGCTCCTACCTTGGAGGAATCTCAAGCTTGGCCAGCGTGACGAAGAGGAAAGCTAACACCCAGAATATCTACTTACACAGCTTTTATTATAAGATAGTACAAGAGGGCAAAGCGAGAGATGTTTCCTGAGGGGAAATGGGTCTGTCTCGGCAAGTGGAGAAGACCCTGACTAATTCTATATTTTCTTCTTATATGTTAGTAGTTTGTGTTTATGTAAAGGCTAGTCATAACTATTCATGATATTTCTTGGAAATGGGAGGAGATGTCTTGGAATCTCAGTTCCACCCTTTTCTGGCTTTTTAGGGTCTCTTTCCAGGGTTGCTATGGAATTTGTAAACTGTCATGGCATTTAGCGGAGTGATTTTTACCATGTTAATGTATGGAAATGACCTAAAGGCCACATGTTAGTCAGAATTTCTCCCCTCTGCGCATGTGTGTGGTGAGGAAAGTACCTTTACCATCCAAATCTGATTTTGTGAGTTTTGTTCAGTTTCTCATGGGTAGTCATGGTTTTATGGTCTGATTACCCCATTTGTTAAGCCTAAATAACCGTTTGTATCAAACCTGTTTATCCATGGCCATTTCCTCTACTGGTCTTTCTGCAACTGTTTCCTCCTTTTTGTCCTTTGCCCCTAAAAATTTCCATCACCTCTCACTTGTTTTTCTTTCCCTAGCAGTTGGACTACATTTCCTAACCTTCCTTGCAGTTAGGTGTGGCCACATCCCCCTTGGAATGTGGGCAAGAATGATAAATGCCTTCTATAAACCTTTTCATTGTCCACTCCTTTCTTTCATTATCCTCCCACTGAAGGGAGAGACCAAGGACCACAGGAAAACAGAGCAACAAGAAGGAAGGAGCCTGGGTCTGTGAGTCATCACATGGAGGAGGGTAGATCAGAAGATCTCTCACACTAGGAGGAACCTTGTTGGACTGTTGCATAAGAGAGAAAGAAGTTTTTACGGGGTTAAATCACTGACATTTGGGGTTGTTTGTGGTAGCACTTAGCATTACCCTAACTAATACAGTTTCACAGTCTAAAAAAATTGAGAAATGCTAAGTTTGCAAAGAAAAACTGATTTCTTTATTGGTCTTTGATTTGCTAATGAGCATGATACATCGTCACAACAAAGAGGTCATATAGAATATTTTCTAAATTTATATGATCACAGACCCCATTTTTTCACTTAGCCTCTAGACTGAGTAGGAAATTTCTCCTCTAGATAGAAAGGGAAAATTAGCTAAATTCAAACTTCTACATATATTTAGGAAATAGAAGCAAAGAAAATACTGAAAGATAAAGCAAAGAAACTGAGTGGAGGAAGAAGTACAAATGTTAGTATAAAAGTTGTCTAGTGGCAAAGAGTTTTCTCTTTATACATTCAGCAAGTAATTATTGGGTACCTACCTGCATCACAGGCTTAGTCCGGAACACTGAGCATATTATGAAAAATAAGACACAATTCCTACACACAAGGAAATTTCAGTCCAGTGAAGGAGCTTACAGGAAGCAGACGTATCTCTAGACCCTACAAAGATCATGGTTATTCTGCCATATTTTAATGGAAGAAGCCCTTGAAGTTATCCAGCTACCATCACTTGAATTCTCTGTTGAGCAACCTTCTGCTTTCTCTTGGTCTCTTGAACTGGCTCACAAGGAAAGAGGACTTAATGTGGACAATAGATTCCAAGTATCTTCATCATTATGTATTAATTAATTGGTGTCTGCTTTATCTATCAGTCTCTTGTGAATTTAATTATTGTAAATAAGTCCTGTAGCATCAATCAGCTCCTGAATAATGAATATAATTGAGACCTACATTCAAAGAGAGAAAGCCAAAGTCTAGATAAGATTCTACCTGAATTCATAGCTGGCTCATTCTAACTTGGACATTTCTTGACTGATTTACACCTTGCTTCTAATATCTATAAGAATAGAGGCAAGTGCTTAAACTTTCTAAGGGTCAGTTTCCACATCTATGAAACATGGATACTTTTAATATTCTGCTTCTTTACATTACATAGTCTCAGAGTTGCAAGAGATTTTGGAGACTACTTAATCCATACCTGCCATTCTCACCCATCACATGTAGGCATGCTCTTTCAGCAGGTAGGTGCATGTATGTACAGACACATGCACACATGAGATTCGATAAATTGTAACAAAAATTGTCACTTTGTTCTTTTTACTGGAATCAGGCAAGCATTTCCTATCTTTAATGGATTAAAGAAATTTTCATTGGTTACAATGTTATTTCTAAGGCTTGAAATTAACACCAGTCCACTGTCAGGTTAAATAAACCCTTTCCATTTGTCAGATGTTCAATACTGCTCCAGTTTCAAAGGAAAGTGAAAATAAAACTAGTTGAACATGCGTGGCCATGTTGTGTGTAGTTATTGATGCACTGGGGACCACATCAGGCTGACCACAGCTGCCTTGGCCGCTAAGGTTATTGGAGCAGCTTAAGGTTGCTTCTGAGGGTCTGTCCAACAGGGAGGCTCATCTGAGGTATCAACTTCCTGAAAAGTTTCTGGAAATATAATGATGCAGAGGTGGGAGTGGGAAAAGAGTTAGTTGGGGAAATGAAGAATCAAGCACTCGACTGTGATTAGACATTTGTTTTCAAGTCAAACTTACAAGATCGTCAGGCCAATTTTACCAATAAAATAAAATAAAGATCTGTTCTTTAAGAAACTCAGGCAAAAATTTGCCATTGAATGTTGCTCCTGGCACCCCTGGCTTCTCAGGATGTTTGTTATGTTCTTGTAGTACTTTATTGGTCCACATTCCTACCCTGTGTAGTTAAAGCAAAATTATCCTCTACAACTTAGCCAAACTGCAAATGCCATTTGTCTTCTGTGATGATTCCCAAATGGAATAAGGAGTATCTAAGTTTTCTCTAGGGCTGGACTCAACTGCAGTTGCCTTAGAAACTGGAACAGAGATCAACATCCATAACTAAAGAGAGTTTGCCTGTTTCCTTCTTATAATAAAGATGTGCTAAGTGTTTTACCTATGTTATCTTCTTCAGTCATCACAAAAGCCCTCTGTGATTAGCAATATTGCTCTAGTTTTACAGACTGAGATTCATATTATTTTATAATTTGCCTAGACTTAGGTAGCTAGTAAGTAGCTGACCTGGAATTTGAATGTGATCCTAGATGTTGTACCGCTTGTCTCTCACCTCTCCAAGATGACACACATGCATTTATAGTCTACATGAACATATCTTAAATGAATATAAAGACTTCGATTGATCTCACATTATTTGCAATTATTAAGGAAAATGTCATTTATTGTTCAAAAATAAGTTGCATGGCTTCAAGACCATTCACTTGCAATGCAGCAATAGAACAAACCAGAAAAATACATTACCAGCATCTTTAAAAGAAAGGGTGTGATTTCCAAAGATTTCTAAATATTACTTGCTTCTGTGGTAAAGTAACTCATCCCAGAAAGCTACAGTAGATATTATTGGACTAGATAAACGGATCTGGAAATACAACCTATTAAGCATGACTCTACACTACTGGTTTCAGTTTCTGGACGTTTAACAAAGAAAAATCCTATAGTTCTGTTTTCAGGTTAAAGATAAAGGAAGAAAACTTATGAATAGGCCAAGTAAAGTGGCCCATGAAGCAACAGCTCCTCCTACAGTATTAGAGAAGTGTTTCAAACATTTCTTGTTAGATTCATTTTTAGAAAATTAACCTACCAAAAATATGGTGTTCTCTTTTCTTGGTCTGCTTTCATGTCTCCGTCCTAGTTCAAATATGTTAATTATCCTTCCCCCAATTCACAGGAATAGCCTCCTTGTATCAGAGACTCTGTCAGGACTAGATTTTAAGCTAACTTGCACTAAGTGGAAAGTGACTTTTAAAAGCCTAATGAATGCCCTTCTTGGAGTAATTTCAATTCTAATAAAGGGAAGAACTTAAACTCATTTACATAAGTGACTGCCTAGCCTCACATTGTTGATGAGAGAAGTCCAAGTCCCACCCCTTGACCCCAAAAGAGAGCCTCGTTATGAGGACATTAGGATGGATCCTAACTCAATTGATTCTGCCCAAATACTTGGAAACCCCTATACTTCAAATATTGGCCATTTTGTCCACTGCCTCTTAATTTCTAGACTTACTTTCTAGTCTGGCCACAAGATGGCACTACTCTCCAGCTGTTAAGGTTGCGCCAGGTAGGGCCCCAGAGAGCACACACACTAGGCAAAAACTTGGAAAAAACACCAGGATTCCTTTAAATTCTCCCTCCCACCATCTTTTTATTTTTGTTCTTTAATTTTTCGCCAAATATATATTAAATCAGAAAACTGCCTTTAAAGAAGTCTTCAGACATAAGTTGCTTGAATTATGAGCAACTTCATCCTAAATTTTAGCCAGTACATAGGCATAGCTCCTTTAATTGATGGCATTAGAAATTATCACTATTGCAAAAAAGAATAATACCACAAGCCATTTTTTAATAAAGCTTTTATTCTTTTCGTTCCACTGTGTCAATGAAAAAACAATGGTGGATTTTTTCTCTGGAAAAATTTCTCCATGCTTGTAATGAGCTTTTTTTTTTTTTTTTTTTACTTATTTATTGTTATGGTTTTTGTTTGTTTTTTTGTTTTTTGCTTTTTTTTTTTCTTTTGAGGCTAGACCGGTTGGCAGAATTTCTACTATGGATTTTTATGGATCTTTCAATCATTGATTCGGAATACACACACTCAACACATACACGTACCCACTGTCACACACACACACACATGCACACAAACACATGTGCGCACACATGCCTGTTCTTCCAAAGCTCCATTTCCCATAGCAGGGCCTGAGGAGGGCTTCTGAGTGATCCCTCTCTCCCGAAATATTTTCACAGGCAAAGCCTCCATCCTCATCAAAACCAACTCTGTTGCTACTTCACTGTCGTCCACCCTCTTTGGAGCGTTTGGTTAGTTACCAGGCCAGCACTTAGAACTTCACCGGTAAATATCACAAAGAAACCTGTTTCTCACACACACAGTTTGGAAAACTGTGTAACTACAGTAAAACCCATACTTTGCTGGAAAAATCTTTTTTACGAGCACAAAATAAATGGTAGAAAGGAGCACACATTGGAGAGTTCTGGACTTATTCTAGACAGCACACGTTTTCAATCTTTCAAAAAAACAGTTGGCTAAAGTGATGACATTTGAGAGAAATACTGGATTTTGTTTCTTTCTTTCTTCTTCTTCTTTTTTCTGCTGTTTTTTTTAAATGTCTCTCACACACTCAAATCTGCATCTCCTCTCTCTTCCTCTCGTCGGCACAGACTGAAGCCATGAAATGAAGCACGAGCTCCGCCTTCTGACAGCTGGGGAGAAAGACAGGCTCTCTCAAACGCGCCAGAGATTTTTCTCCTGAGTTTAGTCCAAGTTGTGACAAATGTTCAAACACACATATACACACATACAAATATAAACAAAATGGTACTTGCTGCTTTGTGCATTTAGAGGAAACATTTGGTTTAACTTTCTGCAAAAACGTTTTCACCAATGGGTTGAGGATACAAATGTATACAATGGTAAGATCAGCTTTTTATTCATCTGTGCTAGGGTTTCCTATATGAGTTTTTAAAAGTGTTGAAAGACTATCCTGGGACCCATTCATCTCTGCTGGCTCTGACAAAGTGCATGAAATTTCCTAATCCATTCCATAACAAGGCAGTAAGCATTTCCTTTGTCTCATGTCTACCATAATAGACCCTAGGAGAATAAAGAATGAGTCATAGCCAGGATCACATGAGTCTGGAGGCACCTGGAGGGAACCACACAGTAGAATAGGTCAAAACTTGGATTTTTTCTCTGTTCTATATTGAGCTGGCTCTGGGACTGTTACTCTCCCACTCACACTTTTTTTTTTCTACTATGGATTGATGATTTTGTTCAAATTTGTGAGACATTGTTCAGAATTCTCCCAACACTCTCTTGTTGTTACCTGGGACAGTCATTTGACAAATGCTACCCAGAGTAGCAACAGCATAGGGAAAGTCCTAGGGCACCTCACAGCCCACAGCAGCCTTGGGTACGGAGAGCATCACTTGGGCTCGGCAGACCAGAGGGCAGGGAAATAAATCTGCAGAAAGTAAGCCCCTTATAGCTGGAGATGACGACAGAATGCCTGGCTGTCGGCAGTGGATACCAGCATAAGACCCAACAGATAGGTGAAACAGTGGCGCTTTAGGGACACCAACTTAGGATGCCAGTGACCAAGAAGGACTTGGGACCTCTTACTTGAGGCCAGAATAGAGGAAGACCCCTGCCCTCGAGGCTTTGGTGTTCTACTGATTTGACTGTACCAAAACGATGTCTTCAAAAGGAGAAAGTGAAAGGAGATGCCCCTGAAAAGAGTGCGCCAGTTCTGTTAGGGAATTTCAACTTCAGATTGAACATACATGTATATTTACACACATATGTATGTGTATATATGTATACAGATATAGACATACATATATAGAAAGAGAGAGGGGGGTGATGAAGCTGCTCGCACTGCTGCTGAATGCCAATTGCATGATCTCTTCCCAGCTCCATGTTCAGTGACATCATGTTCGTAGCTTGAAATTGACCTCAGTGGGGATATTTATACCATGGAAACTAGAAAATGCCACAAATCAGGAGTTCCCTGTCCCAGAAGGCTGATTGTTAAACATTGACCAGCACACCATTAAATTTATGTATGTATGTATATATATATACACAGAGATACACATGTACATTATGAACACATGCATACATAAATACACAATATATATACATGCTTTTTTCATCGGGGAGTATATTAAACCAAAAGAGACTAAGTTACCTTTATTAAGCATCCTTTCCCATGTCTCACCCTCCAAACACAAACACACACACATACACACAACCATCATCATCAGGAATGAGAATTTTGAAGCAAGATGAGACCTGTTATTCAAAAAGAAAAGTTACGGTTCTTGTACAATCAAGCCGTGAAGAGTAAATTTCAACCCTGCTATGCTTAATAAGGAGAAATAATCCCTTTGGGTCATTATTGCAAATGTCAGCTGCTCCTGTCTCTGTCATCATGTGGTTGACAGAGCATGGGCTTTGGATTCAAGTAAAGCTGCACTGGGCCCTCAGATCATACTTGCTATACGATCCTGGGTAACTTATTCGACCTCTGAGTTTCCATTTCCTTGTCTGTAACAGGAAGACAAAATATCCCAACCTAGTAGGGAAGTTGAGAAGAGTAGAGAGGTGCAAAGTGCCTGTCAACATCAGGCTTAATAAACAATGACTACCGACAAAGGAAAATTAACCCAGTTAATTAGAACAGGCACTTTCTCTCATTCATTTGCTGATAGACTGGAAAGAGCCCAGTGGGAATCAATGAGTTGGAATCACAGTCTGCAACAAAAGTAAGGCATCACCCCATGTTGTTAACAAACAGCTTATGAGTTCTCAAGTGATTAGATGGCAAAGGGTGGTCTCCTGGAGAAGGTGGGGGAGTGAGCCTCTCCGAAGAGCTGCAACAGGACATACAAGACCTGATTAAGCATGTGCTCCCTTCACTCTCGGGGAATAAAATGCTAAGGCTGGGCACGGAGGCTGGCTATCCGAGGAGCTTTCTTAAAACAAAAGTGAAAGAGCTTAGAACAAGGCCGATTGCACATACAGCCCCTTGAATGCAAAATATTTACGTGGCGAAGTGATAGAACAACACCAGCCAGCACCGAGGGGAGAGCAAGGGCTGACACAGTGCAAGACTGAATTTGTTCACACGCCTCCCCCAGAAAACAAAAAGGGAGGTGAAAAAAATCACAGAGAGGTGAACAAGAGTATGAAAGGGCTTTTTCATTCCCAATTAAGCGCGGCATGAAAGGATGTGATCCGAAGGGAACCCGGCTGCCAGTGGCGGGGAGGCGAATGCAGAGCAG
>RJWJ010014003.1:0-38813 GCA_004363605.1 Indri indri | reverse complement strand
GGCCGGGCGCGGTGGCTCAAGCCTGTAATCCTAGCACTCTGGGAGGCCGAGGTGGGCGGATCGTTCTGAGCTCAGGAGTTCGAGACCAGCCTGAGCAAGAGCGAGACCCCATCTCTACCAAAAATAGAAAGAAAATTAATTGGATAGCTAAAAATATATAGAGAAAAAAAATTAGCTGGGCATGGTGGCACATGCCTGTAGTCCCAGCCAGTCGGGAGGCTGAGACAGTAGGATTGCTCGAGCCCAGGAGTTCGAGGTTGCTGTGAGCTAGGCTGATGCCATGGCACTCGCCCCAGGCAAGAGAGTGAGACTCTGTCTCAAAAAAAAAAAAAAAAAAAAAAAAAAAAAAAAAAAAAAAAAAAAAAAAAAAAAAAAAAAAAAAATAAAAAAAAAAATAAAGAAAATGTCAAATTTTAGTTAGGTATCGGTGAAAATAAATACTTACTATTTCCCTTTTTATAGTCATGGGCTCTCAGATTTAAGGTTAAGCATCCTCAGCTTAAAAGAATGGAACAATGATGGCTAGATGTAGAAAATATAGGAGATAAAATAATTTAAAATGACTTCAAGCTTTGTTCCTAAGTAATTGGCAGATTTAGTTAGCTCTCTGTAGACAGAGACAGGTTCCTCAGGAGAACTACTAAATGCGGGAATTAAGAGATGATACACGAGAACTTCCCAAGGGACGGAAATGTAAAACTGGAGTGCTGAGAAAACACAGGTTTGAGGTAAACATCAGAAAGTAATTTACATATATATATATATATATATATATATATATATATTAGAATTAGGGCATCTGAATGGTCGACATCCATTTCAACAAGGGAGAGTAGAGCTGTGCAGCACATGATAGTTTAGGATCTGTGAAAAAAGGAAATAGGCTCTGCTTTCAATAGATAGGAAAGTTATTTTCCTTTTATGGGCAGAGTGAACAAGATGACCTCTAAGTTTCCTGCCATCTTTTATTTTATAATATGAGTTTTAAAGAAAATTGAGGATATAACTTCTCAATGCCCATATGTAGGGATGTAAAGAGAAAGATTAGGCAGTAGAGCAAACATGCATGATGTGGTCAAAGGAGTGAGAAGAGAATCATGATAGGTTAAGGTTTAATAGGTGAAGAAAAGAGAAAGTTTGATGAAGAAGGACATGGCTAGCTGTAAATAATTTAAAGAAAGAGAAAAGATACTTTATTATCTTTTATAAAACTTATCCAGCTGTATAGTAAGGGATGGGAGGTTGTAAGCAATTAAGAAGTGATAACGTAGTGAAGACAATGAAGTAAGAAATGTAGATTATTTTATGAGAAGTTTGATGTCCATTATACTAAAACAGATCTGGTTCTTGATTATCTCCCCAATCTTTCATTTGTTTCTCTTACTCTCTTCTCACTTCTTAAAACCTGCCATTTTGCTTGTATTTTACCATGTTTGCCTGGTTTGTTTATACTCACCATGCCACATTTGTCTCCCATCATAATAAGGAGATCCTCAATATCTAAAACAGTGATTGAAAAAGATGGATGCTTTATAGATGCTTGTGGAATAGATACAGTTTTTAATGGGTAATAATAGATTAAAGTGAATTTGTCCTGCTCCTCAAAAGTGCTGATCAATGGAATAATGTCAGTGTATGGAGAGATTTCCCAATACATTGCCTGGTGATTTGGCTTTATCGTGATCAACACTTTTATCACTAATTTAAAGGAGCAAACAGAATCCAAATTATCTAATCTGCAGGTAACACAAAGCTAGAGTGGTACTAGATGTTAGATGATAGACGGAAGGTTCACAAAGCTCTCAAGAGTCTCTGACTAGGTGATGAAAGCATATACATTTATATATACAACATTTGCATATAATTTCAGGGTCTCGAGTGATGGACTAAAAATTAAAGACCAAAATATAGTAATAAAAGGCAAGTTTCCAGGGAAAATGTAAAATTATATATTTAAATTCTAAAAATCAATACCATGCATTTTTGTTGGGGAAGGCCTGGCTTGACAGTAGTCTCTGTGCAAAAATCTTAGAGTTCAGGACCATTAACTGATAAAGAGAAGTCAGTATCAATCTTAACTGTACTGATAAATATTTAGTGTCCATACTAAAGTGGTGGGAGGTGGGTCATCAGCCCATTGTCTTCTGGATGGGTTGGACCTCACTTGAAATGGCTTGTTCCATCATAGACACCATGCTCTATGGAGAGTCATTTGACAAGGATAGCCAGGATGATGAAGGGACATGGCCATACCATTTGTTATAGGTTGAACTGTGACCCCTCTGAAAAGATATGTTAGAGTCTTAACCTCTGATACCTCAGAATTTGACCTCATTTGGATATAGTCTTTACAGAGGTAATCAAGTTAAAATGAGTTCATTATGGGGCGACCTACTCCAGTATAATTGATGGCCTTATAAAAAAGGGAAATTTGGACACAGATTTCCTGTAGAGAGGGACAAGAATGTGAAGAGTCACAGACAGAACGTCATGTGAATATGGAGGCAGAGATTGGAGTTATGCTGCCACAAGCCAAGGGACATCTGGGGTTACAAGAAGCTGGAAGAAAAAAGGAAGAATCTCTTGCCTGCAGATTTCAGAAGGAGTATGGCTCTTCCGAGACCTTGATTTTAGACTTCTAGTCTCCAGAATTGCAAGACAAATTTCTGCTCTTATAAGCTACCCTGTTTTGTCATACTTTGTTACAGCAGAGGTAGGAGACTAATAAACCACTGAAGAACATTTGGGGATCTGAGGGAAGAGCAGCTTAGTGGACAGAATGTTTATGATGGCTGCCTTCCAATGTTATCAGTCAATGATTCTCATTGATAATTCTGGCTTAGAAAAAAAATACAACTTCAAAAAAATCAAGACAAATGTAAAATCTTTAGCTTCTTACACCAAGAGTTATTTTTAGCTCAAAGACACAAGAAGAATAAAATTTAAGAACTGATTGCCAATTAGCACAGATAATTATTGATTTGTTTGTTTTGGTTTTGTTTTTAGTCTTGACTCACTTTTATGTATACTTTTTCTTGTACTGTATATCTTGTGTTTGTGCCACTGACATACACCATAATAATTTTAAGAAATATTTATTACTCTTTCCCAGAGTAAGATGTATTTATTTTTTATTTCTATAATAAAAATTAAAAAAAAACATATTCATATAGTTCTGGTTTTAGAGGACAAGGCACAAGGGATGCTCTGTACATAGCTGGAAACCTATGGCAGCATTAAACATGTTTATTAGTTCAACACATTTGAATAGGTACGATTTAGGTCTGTTTAAATCTGGCCGACACATTTTTTAAAAAAATTCCTAGATGAACGAGGAATCTAGGGACAAGCAGGCAGGAAGCCAGTCAACAAACCAATGACATCTATGAAATATTTGTTTGTCTGGGCAGTCATACTGGCACTGTGTTTGTCTTCCTTGAATAAGTGTTTCATTGATAGATACTCTTTTGATGTGATCAGTGAATAACATGCCATTGTTAGCCACTAAGCCATTAGTTCTATTTTTTCTATTTCAGCATATTATGGAGGTAAGCCATTAGTTCTTAACTAATTAATATATATGGCCTGTGGACATGGAGGTGGAGTTGGTAGAGATAAAGTAATGAACACAGTTTTCTTAAAGAACACTCCAGAATTCAAACACACAAGTGCCTGTTGGCCCATCCAAAATAGTTATCTTGGAAGACTAATCTGCATATTTAATATTAAAATATTCATACACTTTTTGGAGGTTGTCAATGTCTGACAAAGTAAACAAATCCTGTGAAGAGCCATTCCAGTACGTAACCTATTTTGGAAGACCTAAGAGAAGCAAATTACCAATTGTTTTGCCTCAGTGCCTTTCTAGGCCCATAGTCTGGGGGGAAACTGAAAGTCTTCTTATAGAAATAGTCTCTAAATATCAGGAGTGGTGGCTCACACCTATAATCCCAGCACTTTGGGAAGCTGAAGTGGGCAGATTGTTTGAGGTCTGGAGTTCAAGACCAGTCTGGGCAACGTAGCCAGATTCCATCTCTAAAAAAAAGAAATTAAAAATTATCTGAGTGTAAGCCCAGGAGTTTGAGGCTGCAGTGAGCTGTGCTTGTGCTATTGCACTCCAGCCTGGGCAACAGAGCAAGATCCCTTCTTTAAAAAAAGTCTCTAAAGTGGTTTGCAGGCATTTCAGGACCTGGTCACAATGATCCATTGGAGTGTAGGAAGAAAATATTAGAATATATATTTCCTTTTAATATTTTCTTTTTGTTATTTGTACAAATGTATGGGGTACATATGAAATTTTTTGACGTGTATATAATGTGTAGTGATCAAGTCAGGGTATTTAGGGTGTTCATCACCTGAGTACAATACATTTTAGTTCAGTCACCCTACTCTGCTATCAGACATTGAATTTATTTATTGTAAGTAACTGTATGTTTGCACCCTTTAATCTACTTCTCTTCATCCTCCCTCTCTCCTCCACTCACTCGTAGTATTCTGTGTCTATCTTTGCACACTCTGCCTCCATGTGATCAAATTTTTTAGCTCCCATATATAAGTGAGAACATGGAATGTTTGTCTTTTTGTGGCTGATGTATTTCACTTAAAACAATGACCTCTAGTTCCATCCACATGGCTGCAAATGACATGATTTTATTCTTTTTTAAGGCTGACTAATATTCCATTATACACACACACACACACACACACACACACACACACACACACACACACACAAACCACATTTGCTTTATCCATTCATGTGCTGATGAACATTTAGGTTGATTCCATTCCATGTACTACAATGAACATATGAATGCAGGTATCACCTTGATATATTGATATCTTTTCCTTTGGGTAGGTAGCCACTAGTGGGATTGCTTGATCTTATCATAGTTCTATTTTTAAATTTTTGAGAAATTTCCATATTGTTTTCCATAGTGACTATACTAGTTTACATTCCCACTGATAGCGTTATGTGTTCTCTTTTTTCCGCATCCTTGCCAGCATCTGTTATTTTTTGTCTTTGTAATAATAAGCATTCTGAATGAAGTAAGATGATATCTCACAGTGGTTTTGATTTCAACTTCCCCGGTGATGAGTGATGTTGAACACTTTTTCATATACTCGCTGGCCGTTTGTATGTCTTCTTTAGAGAAGTATCTATTTCTGTCCTTTGCCCACTTTATAATGAGATTATTTGTTTTCTCCTGTTGAGTTGTTTGAGTTGCGCTTATATTCTGGATATTAGTCCCTTGCCAGATGAGTAGTTTGCAAACATTTTCTCCCACTCAACAGATTTTTTCTTCACTCTGTTGATTATTTTTTTTATTTCAAAGTATTACAGGGGTACAAATGTTTTTGGTTACATGGATCACTTTTGCAATGCTTGAGTCAAGATTAAAAGTGTGCCCATCACTCTTTACAAAAAGGACCCCCAGAGCTCCTCACCTCTTTCACTGTGTAATGCTATAATGAGAAAACAGCCATCTTCATATGTGGAAGACAGATTTTACCGGAAACTGATCATGTGTTGGCACTTGATCTAGAAATTCCAGGTTTTCCAAAACTGTGAGAAATTAATTTCTGTTGTTTGTAAGCCACACTTTCTATGGTACTTTGTTATAGCAGCTGAAATTATGATAGTTCCTTAGGAGACATAAATATTGGGATAAGTTTCAATATTACTTTGGCTTGCTGATGTGCGTGCATGTGCATGTGTGTATGTGTTTATAAATTGATGATGCAGAAATGTGCTATGTAAATCCCCAACTTTTTAGTAAGATTCACTGTAATTTCAGCACAATTTGGGGGAAGGTAAGGGAGATGTGGAAGCAGCAACCCATGCGTTTCCAGAATGAGAAGAGATAACCATATTATTTTTGACTTCCAAATGACCAGACAACTTGTTAGACTTAAGTAATCCTCATTAAAGATTATAGATTATAGAAGCAGAGATAAACTGGTTAGTAACATGCCTACCCTCTCCTTAATTCGTCCTCCAAATGCAAAATATCATTCCCACTTTCAGACCTCCCACACAGGCATAACAGCAGGGATGGGAAAGGGGGGATACGCAGTATGCAGGCTCTTAAAAGCAATTCCCTCTTCCTCCTCAGCAAGGCCCAGTGTACGTTAGGTGCATTCCGTCAATTTTCTCTTTATTTAACTTTGGAGCTATTACATAACCATTATAAGTTTTTAAACTTTCCCCTTATCTTAAATCCATTTGTGCAACTGTGCTAGTAACCACACAGAATTTCCCAGCTAATAAATGTTGTTCATCATCTTCTTTCCCATTAAGAAACATAAGTTTTAGAATTAGATACACTTGATTACAGTTCTTTTCCTTTTGTGTGGCCTTGTATTGTCTTTGTCTCCAAAAAGGAATGAATATACTATCTACTTTATAGGCTGGTGATTAAGAGGTTGGGCTCTGAAGCCAGATTTGCTAGGTTATATTCCAGCCTCACCACTTTACCACCTATTAGCTATGTGATCTTGCAAGTTCCTTGCTCTCTATATGTTCCAGTTCTTGTGTATATAAAATGAAAGAGTAAAACTCACTTCATAGGGTTTTGTGAGGATTAAATATTAATAAATAGCAGAATATATAATTTATTTATTGAGAACTCACTGCATGCTAGATTCTGTGCTATGTGCTTTACATCTATTAACATATTTAATAGCATGTACAAAGGCCTAGGGTAGTGTATTTGAGAAAATAAAAGAAGGCCAGTGTGGCTGCTGAGTAGGGAGTGAGGGAGAAAGTGGTACAAGTTTAGGTATTTGAAGTAAGAAAGTGCCAGACCGTACTCCTTATAGACTATGTAAAGGATTTTGGATTTTATTTTAAGCATCATGTAAAACCTTTGAATGGTATTAAACTAGAAATATACTATGTTTCAAGAAAGAGTATAACCAACCGTGTAAAAGTGTCTTATTAGAATGAGAACTAAAAATTGTACATTGAATTTGTCTAACATGGAGGCAATAGGTGATCTTGACACCTATTGTGGGGTTCTGTATAGTGAAACTCTAGTATATCTCTGATTGTAATGCCTGTAATACCTAAAAAGATAATCTCTTTGGATTGGTTTTGGTGTTGTACTCACCTGAAAAACAATGTCTTAAATGACTTCTATCAATCTCTTATAGTTCTCTGTTTCTAAGATGTTTATTCTTTTCGATGTTTAGAATTTCTTAAGTGAAAGTGAAGTCTGAATCATAGACACCGTTGCTATTATTTGTTATAAAACAAATATTATTTCCACTTACATGCATCTATGTGAACTCTATATTTGGTGAAAGTTTGGTCAATTCTTTCCTTGTGTGTTTCTATTTCAGAAACTGATGGACAGAGCCCAACTCATAGAATATCAAATTCATCAGCACATAATGCCCATTCAAATGATAATAATAATCCTCAGTTATCTATTCCCCTCTTTTGGTGATTTGTCATGCCTTCCAATTTCTTCCCTGCTACCGTTCACTCTGGCAATTTCATTGTTAATTAGCATATCTATTAGATAGTGGACAAAAAAAGCAAGGAAAATAATTTACAATAAATCAGATTGTTTTATTATTCATCATGTGATCTCAAAACCAGCTGTAGGAGAAGATTGAAAATTAATTTCTGAATAGAGGTTTTGTATTATAACCGTTTTAGCTAATGCCCACATATCACAAAAATAATCAACTTTATTACTTACAAAACTAAATCTAGTGTTTTTGATCTTATATATTTACTAGACTACTCTTTCAATAATAAAAATAACAGATTTTTTTTATGAATAATCCTTATACTACCCTTCAATTCAGCAATATTTATTAAGCTTTTTAAAGTTTCCATAGCTGTAAAATGCCTACTATGGAACTAGAAGAAACAAAAGATATGTATGATTTGGGTCCTACCCTCAGGGAGTTTATGAACCAAATAGGAATTCTAGCTTACACAGCTATAATAGATGATAAGTTAGTAAAGATAAGACAGTAAACTATCATTTAGCATAATACTAATAGGATGTGGTGCCCTTATGAACTGATTAGGTTATGAGGGTAGAGCCCACATGAATGGGATTAATGCCCTTTTTAAAAGCACCCCAGGAGCTCCCTCACCTAATAAACAAATGTGAAATGTGTACTAATAAATAAAATAAGAAAATATAAAAGACTTATTTCATATAATCTATATCTCAATTCTGAAATTAGTTATTATGGTATTTCCTTTCCCATAATGAGTCCATTAGTAACAGTCTAAAGAGATTAAATGTATTAATAGTTCCTTTGTCTTTATCAAGCTTGGAGTAAACAAAGATTTTACTAAATGGTTCAAATTATAATTTTATTATAGAAAATATCATTGGTTTGAGAGGCTTAGATAGGTTTACATTTTTAATGGAATTAATGCTGTGATCTATTTTTTTTCTCCAAGGGAGAAAACTCTTTAAACAAAACAAAGACAAATAAGGCATCATTCATATGCCCCAGATATTCATTTTCCTTTGAAATTTTCTTTTTTTGAGTATAAAATTTTCAAACTGGCTTGAGACAAATTCTCTTCACTGGACCCCTATCAGTATGTTGGTGAAATATGATTTACAATAGTGTTTTTTTCTAAATTATTTGGTTAATAGGCTACATTATTTCGACAAATTCCTGAATAATTAATATATTTAACAAATATTTAGCATATGCCTACTATATATAACAGATTTTATGTATTATATATTCTTCGCATTTCCCCTCCTTTCTATGAAAGCAGAGTAATCTGGAAGTAATAAGACAAATGCCACTTTCTGTGAGAAAGCAATGAGAAATGCCTAATATTTATAAAACAGTATAGCAAAACTATGATTACATTTGATATACAAATATTTCATATGCTATCATAAAGTAAGAAATATCTGACCTTTGACACTCAGAAGAATTATGTTTTATTTTTTAAAGTCGAGCCATCTGGTGATTTTGTTCCCTTAACTGTGAGTGTTTACATATGATGATAATGAGGGCCAGGTGATGGATTTCATCCAGCTACTTGTTTGTCCAAAGGGAGATATCTATATGCCTAAAAAAAAAAAAAAAAAAAAAAGCACTATTTTTTTTGCTCTTTAACCTTCCTCAGAAAGTGTGAACAGGTTGGTCGAAATTCTTCCCTGTCCTCTTCTTCCTGACAAAACAAGTCACATTGTATGGCAATGTCAGTATTATCATCTTGATTAAAAATAAAAATGAGATAAAATAACAAACAAAAAGTTAGCAAAACAGTCATCACATATTCATTAAGATTTGCATTATATGATTTCCTTTAACTTTCTATTAAAGTTACTGGTTGGATTAGTTAAAATGATCTGCTTCACATTACCCAATTAAAAAAAAACTTAAAGATATCTTGTACTTCTAAGTCTGTCTATATAAAGTCTAAACAACCCACAGCCAAAGGAAAAGTTCAGTCAACCCACTGTTTAGGCTACATGACACCAAATTATTAGTTTGATTTTTTCCCCATTGAATTGGCCAGATGTTTTAGCAGTTTGCACACACAGCCTAAGAAAGTATTCAACTACTTACTGTCAAACGTTTGTATCAGAAAGTGGAAACTCGTATGTCTAGCCACATTCATACAGGCAGGAATATACCCTTTGCATAAAGTTAAGCACACTTGTATAATTTTATTATGATGTGTCAGTAGCAATATTTTATCTTGCACAGAAATTATGAGGACATACTGCAGTCATATAAAACAGAATCTTCTTTTATCTAAGCTCTGATTAATTAAGGTAATTTATTATGTATAGTTTTTCCATGTGTTTAAAATGCCTAGAACATGTAATTATACATACTTTTTTGAATTAGTAATATTATATAAAGATCTTTTCTGATAGAATTGTGAGCTCCAGGCTGAAATTTTCAAGGTAGATGTGATGATAGATTTACAATTCAAAAGAATATAAATGAAGAGAAATGCTCTAAAAAAACAGCTGTCTACCTGACTGATCCAAGAAAATGAACACTGAAAACAAACAGCTGCCCTGTAGTAGACTATGGTAAAACTAATCACCCTAAGCATAATGAATTCATTTTCTTTTGTGCTTATTATGAACTTGGCAACCTTTTGGGGTATAAATATTTAAATGTGACAACGAAGAGAAATGATAATGATCCAACATCGAAGAGAGAGCCAGGACCATTTCTGAGGATTCTGAGGCCTCTGAGAAAGCTCACTTTCAATTTGCAAACTTTGTTTTAGAATTAGTCAGGAACCTCTTTATCCTCAAGTTCCTATTGAGCCTAATTAAAGAATATAAGCATTATTGTGGAATATAAAGAAAAAGAAAAGGGGAATAAATAGAAACAAGAAAGTAACAACAGGGAAATGGTGGTGAGAGAAAAGAAAGAAGGGTAAAGAGAGAGGAGAGAGGAAGGAAGGCGAAGGAAGGGGGAGGGGAGGAGAGGGAAGGAGGGAGATGGATCATCAGGGAGTAGTAGAATAGCAGGTAGAATAGCACTGACATTCTTGAAGTGTGGTGTAATAAGTAGCCATGGCCTAAGCTGTCAAATGAAATCAAATTTACCCTTCTCAAGGCAGGTAAGGAGTATTGGATATAAAGCTAGTTTAAATGACTTTTTGTGGTTCCACATGCAAAAGTACTCCACTTGCCAATATTTTCTTGAATTCACCACTGCTTCCCAAAGTTGTCTTCATTATATACTTGCTGGCACCGTAATATACTAAAGACAATTCCTGTAAGTAAGTCTTAAAGCTCTCTCTTTTTTTCAGTGACAATGATAATAAGGAAGATTTTAGAGAAAAAGAAATTAGGGCACAATAAACATGTTAGTGTTCTATAAGATTCTGATATCAGAAAATTCAACCAAGGCAACTGTTCATAATCAGCCTATGTAAAAATGAATGAAGAATAAAAAAGTCAATACTATAGCATGAGTTTATACAGCAAAATTTAGCTAGTGAGGTCCATGATGCTTAGGAGTATCAAACCATTACATTATTATTATTATTTTTGTTTCTGCCATATCTTCTTCCATAAAAAGTTTTCAGCTAGCTGGCTTTTAACAAGAATCATGGATGCATGAAAATCCTTAGAGCAGGGGGAAATAGGCAACAACTAACAATAAATGTAGGTCGGTATATAGGTGGGATAGAGGTATTTACCTTCCTGGCAGTTAAAGAAAGATAAAAATCATAGATCAACTATCATTCTCTAATAAAAAAAGCAAAATGTGTTTTCCGATAAGGCCAACTCTTTGACTAAGCCTTTATTTTTGGTATAAATATTGGTGCGATATTTCATATAAGAAACATTAGGCAACAAAATAGTACCTTGCAAAATTTTACAAAATAAAAATACAAAGACATTTTTTATATACTTTTCAATAAGTAATGACCATGGATAAGAGTAGAGAGAAAATACGAAACTCTGCATTTATTGAGGCATTTCTATAGGGGAATTATAACTGTATTATTTAATTATGCAGTAGTCTGGCAATCAGATTTGATGGCGAGCTATAGCAGACATTCTAACTAGTGCATCCCTCATTTCAGTGGCTTCTACCCAGCTTAATCATCAAAATAATCTAGAGATCTTTAAAAAATGCACATGTCTGGTTCTGATTCTCTAATATGCTTTTCAATATGTTTGGGATGGGGCTAAGGAATCCATATTTTAAAATATCCTTTTATGGTTGTCTTCTTCTGACTATTTGACATCCTTATTCTCTGGGTTTCTTCAGAATGAAATTGATATATTTGCACCTGATTTAAATATTACATTTACCTAATACTATTTTGTTATCATTTTTCTTTTTCCTTTGGCTCTCAGGAAGAAATATTGCAGACTTTTTTTTTCATATGACCTCTAGGAATCCAAAATTTCTAAACTTTAAAATTTGAAAAAGTAGGTATACAACTGACCTGAGTTCCTGCAAACTCTACGTGGTGGCATGGCTTAAAAAAATTGAACAATCAAGTATATCACTTAGAAGAGGAAGAATAAAATGAATTCAAATACATTGAGTGGTTGAGTGGCCAGGAAGTGAATCAAATTATATGTTATCTCATTTATCCCCCAGAACAATTCTGGGATAGTTATTATCTCCTTTTTACATATGAGAAAACTCAAACTCATAGTGCTTAAGCCTTGCGCAGAGACACACAGCTTAGTAGTGAGCTGAGATTCAACTGTCTTTAAAACAATGGTTGTTGCACTATCTCATGTCACTTCTATGGTAGGAAATGAGGTGTACTGTGGATTCAATGATGATAACTGATGGCATAGCTTAAAATTAAAGTAAAAAAGTATATAGTACTCCTAGCTATTAAACAAAAGCAAAAACAAATGACTTCTATGTTTCTTTTTTAATATTTTTTTATTTCAAAATATTAAGGGGGTACAGATATTTTTGTTACATGGATACACTGTATTATGCTGAAGTCATGGCTTTCAGTGTGTCTGTCACCTGGACAGTATTCGTTATAAGATTTTATCCCTCACCCTCTCCCATCTTCCCTATGAAAACAGTATGGAGATTCCTCAAAGAACTAAAAGTAGACCCGCCATTAGATCCAGCAATACCACAACTGGGTATCTACTCAAAGGTAAAGAAATCATTTTATCAAAAATTCACCTACACTCAAATATTTATCACAGCACAATTCACAGTTGAAAATATGTGGTATCAACCTACGTTCCCATCAATTAATGAGTGGATAAAGAAAATTATGTGTATATATATATATATGTATGTATGTATGTATACACACACAGAGAGAATAGGAGAAAATATTCACATGCTAAACATCCAGTCAAGGGCCAATAACCATAATCTACAAAGAACTCAAGTAAATCAGCAAGAGAAAATCAAACAACTGCATTAAAAAGTGGGCAAAAGGCATGAGCAGAAGCTTTTCGAAAGAAGATAGACTAATGGCCAATAAACATATGAAAAAATGCTCAATGTCACTAATCATCAGAAAATGCAAATCAAAACCACAATGAGATATCACGTAACCCCAATGAGACTAACTTTTATCAAAAAGTCCCAAAACAATAGATGCCGGCATGGATACGTAAATGAACACTTATACACTGTTGGTGGGACTGCAAACTAGCACAACCTCTATGGAAAATAGTAAGGAGATTCCTCAAAGAATTGAAAGTCGACCTACATTTGATCCAGCAATCCCACTACTGCATATTTACCCAAAGGAAAAGAAGTCATCTTATCAAAAAGACACTTGCCCTTGAATGTCTATTGCAGCAAAATTCACAATTGCAAAGATGTGGAATCAACCCAAGTGCCCATCAATACATAAGTAGATTAATAAAATGTGATGTATGTATACCATGGAGTACTACTCAGCCATAAAAAAATGATGAACCAAGTCTTGTATTATCTTGGATGGAACTTGAAATGATTCTTGTAAGTAAAGTATCACAAAAACGGAAAAACAAACACCACATGTACTCACTATTAAATTGGAACTAACCGATCAGCACTCGTGTAAAGATGGAAGTAAAACTCAGCGGAAATCATGTAAGTGGGAGGGGGTGGATGGGAAGGCTGAAATCATACCTAATGGGTACAGTGTACACTATCTGTGTGATAAACACACTTATAACTTTTCCTCAAGCAGTACAAAAGCAATCTATGTAACTAAAACATTCGTATCCCTGAAATGTTCTGAAATTTAAAATGTATATATATATACTTTTTTATGTTTTGTATATTTTTTTACTTTTTATATATTACCATGGAGTAATGAAATAATGTCTTCAGCAGAAAATTGGATTGAACTGGGGTCCATTATCCTAAGTGGAGTAGCTCAAGAATGGAAAAACAAAAATAAATTATTTCTTTGAACATTAAATTTATTTATAAATTCATTGCTCTTTAAACCTATTGTAACTAAGATAGTTTCTCCATAATTGTTCTGCTACAAAAACCTTAAAAAAGATGATTCTTTGATAATTTCGTGAGGTTAAAGACTACCTTTCTGCCATTGAGAACTGAACCAAACAGATAACAACTGGGTCAAACATCCAGGTGTTAAAAATAATTATACAGCAAATAATAAGCCTGATTGAAAAAATTATGAAATTAAAAAAAAGAAATCTTAAAATGCTATTAATAAACAATTACCAAAGAGCCAGAATTTAAATAGATCTCGTTAATTGTGTTTATCTCAGTTTGAAGTCATGTCAGAAAGCCTAAAACCAATGTATTTTGTTAAAAGTACTACTGGCACAGCAGGCTCTGAACATTAAAAAGGATGCTTGTCATTATGGGACTGCAACCAAGAGAGGAGATGAACACTAAACTAAATTATTAATATTATATATCTTGCACTAGAAATGTTGCATTACAAAGCTATTTATACCCGCAAAAATTCCCTAATGCCATGTGTTTCCCTTAATATTACTTGAATTCAACATTTATAACATGTGTAACATCAACAATATCACAGCTTAGGGACTTTGCCTACTAGTTGTATTCAAGGTTATGAAACAAGTGTGTTTGGGACTATTACCTTTATTAATTGATATAAAAATGATTTTCTCTTTGGATAGATCGCCGAATTCCTACAATCTAACAACACAAATGGAGCCTTATAATCTGAGAAGAATGAAAATCTTTGATAGAATTTCTGATTCAAGAAAGTACTAAAGAGAATAAATCTGTAAATTCACTGAAAGTGGAGGAGGCATCAGACCAGAGCTTTGACACATTTCTGGGAGATGGAAGAAAACTGAGATGAAGTTAATGGACAATATACAATGAATGGAGAGAGCCATAGCTCAGGAGATGCACAGCATGTTGCAGAAAAGGTGACAGCCACTGTCATCAGAGAGATGGAATGGAAATAAAATTATAAGGCAACATGATTGATGGTCTACAGTGGTGGTCTCCAAGGTTGTGTGTATTCATCCCAGGGTGTGCACAATATTCCATGTGGCAGATTGAAAAACATTAAAATTTACATTTATACTTTCTTCTGTTAAAAATAAGAAATATATCATACTTATCAATATTTTATAAACAGACTGACAGTAATCTATTTATATGAACATTCATCAGTGATGGTTTTTCAAACTGATAGAGTGTGTAGAATGGCTTTGTGGGTCAACACCACCGCTATATATGCACTACTGACCTTTATTTCGAGGCTGAAGCCTAAGTGCTATTTTCTAAAGAAGTGAAAGATCTGGCAGGAAGGAGTCAGTGTTGATACCCCAGAGAAGAGCCATCCCCATTTTGGTGGAGGGAAAGAGTGACTGTGTGCCTATTTTCTGCCATAACCACTAAAATGTAACTCATTAACTTGAATTAGATCTGACTTTCAGGAAGGGGGCCTGTAAAAGAATACTACTTCAATAATGTGAAAAGATTTGCTTGGAGTAGCCACCTATAATTATACATCTAGTCCATCATTTGTAAGCATGAATGGAAAACCAAGTATCATCAAATATTTGAGAAAAACTGGAAGAGTAAATAAGAGGTACAACTATCTCTGATGAACCAGGGATAATTTGGAAGAAAATAACTTTTAAAAATTATTCTAATTAATTCATATTCTAAATATTCTTATTCTTGGAAGAATCAAAGTGATCTCCACATTCAAAAATAAGATGAGGTTGCTATAAGAAAAGAGTGATCAGACGAGATTGGGTGTGCTTAGGGTGTGGCCATAGACACGAGGATGGCTTTAGTTAACAATATTATGTATAATAGAAGGAGAATGGTGAATGTTACCAACACAGAGAAATGATAAATATTTCAGACAATGGCTATTCTAATTACCCTAATCTGACAACTGTGCATTATACGTATCAAAGCATAATTATGTACAATACAAATATGTATAATTATGTCAATTTAAAAATTTAAAATGTATGAAAAAGAAAAGAATAACAGAAAGCAAAAAAAGAGAAATTTAAATTTGAGTATAAATTAGAAAACAGTACAATGAATTCAAATTGAAAGTCAAATGAATGGCAAAAATATTGGACATCACATAGATGATGCAAGTTTTATTGGCAAATAGCGAGAATCACATGACAGAATCATTGGTAAATGAGTATCTGGTAGAGCTACACCAGTTAAAATTTGAAGTAAGAGAAAAAATGATAAATACAATGACATAATAGCTTTTATAAGAGAGTAATTTATGTATTAAAATATTAGGGAGAAATTTTAGAAAACAGATGAAGCTTTCAAATATTTTTGCCAAAATTACATTATTTTTGTGCTGTGAAATTTAAATGCAAAATGAGAAATACAGTAGGATATTATCTTATAATTTGGTTGGAAAAATTCTGCCCAAATTCCTCCTTATAATTAATACTTTTTCATTCTTTTTTTGTCATCAGAAATTAATGCACAGTTTAAATTTAAACATAAATTTTGTTAAATATAAGATTACCTAAACTTATATTTTAGGGTTTGTTCAAGCTAAGTCTCAATAGAAGCTTTATTTCCATTTTATCATGACTATAAAATATTGGTTCTTATTTTAAGTATTTTCACTTTAATTTAAAAACATAGATTAAAACGTCTTAGAATAGTGTGATTTAAAAATTTGGATGATCTTAGTCACAAGGAAAATGAGGCATGTATTTCTTATGTTGATGACCAAAAAGGAGGCATACATTTATTTTATTTTATTTTATTTACATTTCTTATGTCACTAACCAAAAAGGGGGGAAAAAGCCTAGTCCATCATCACAGAAAAGAAAATAATAACAGCTCTACAAAAATGTAATGATTCGAATATGGAGTGAACTAAAATATGACATGACTTTGAGCATTAAATGGAGTGTAAACTAGAAGAACGCATTTGACTTTGATGCTTGAAGCATTCTTCTCTAAGAAGCTGTGTCCATATTTTGTGGATCTAGTCATGTTATGTGGACCGACGGTGAATAATATTTACACAATTATAATACTGAAAAATATAAATACATATATGTATATAATTTTCACAACTAATCTATAGATAAAGATGGAACTTTAATTATATTTCAAGTGCAGGATTTATATGTTATCAATCTTGACAATGTATTAAAAAATGGTCATGTTGACTCAAGTTGACATGTAAGGGAACGAGGAAGATTGTACTGACATTTTCACCTGACTTAGTGGGGGAGTCAATGGTTATTTGTTCAAAATCAGTAAATTAGAAACAGGGCTTTATAAAAATAATCAGTAGAAAAACTATAAAAACAAAATGTTCCTAACAGATAATTTATTTAAAGAATAAATGATTAAGGATATTATTTAGAGTTATTTTGATAATTACCAGAAAGACAAAGAAATGACTACTAGGTCATAAGACTGGGGATATGAAAAGGGGGTAGATTTTTAAAACTTTTAATTTATCACTCTTCTGTACTTTTGAAATTTTATTTCCATACACGTGTATTCTTTCCTTTTCTTCCTCATATAATTTCATCCTCCTAAAGTAACCAATTATGAAAATCGATGAGCATTCATTTTTTTGTCTATTAATTCTCTCTCACACCAACATACATATAAGTGCACACACACATTGTTCACAAAAATGAGTATTTTAAAATTTTATTTTAAACCCAGCTGTGAATATACTATTCTCATTACCCTGCAATCTAATTTTTTTTAAAGTATTATTTTTGACATCCATGTAGGTCAACATATAGATCCAACTCACTCTTTTTATTAGCTACAAAATATTCTATTGAATAGAAAGACTCAGGGTTGACACTCAGTGCCTCTTTTTACAGTTAATACCTATGTTTTACTGATTGGTAAATATCTTGAATATCACCACTGAATAAACTACAGTTTATTCCACCAACTCACTATCGCACATTCAGGCTATTCCATTGCAGAAAGCACACACATGTGTGTGCACATACTTATATACATACTGGTACTTTTGTTTTTTTATAGGTAAAATTCCCAAACGAGTGATTGCCATGATAAATAATATGTATACATTTAAGGGTTATTGCAAGATTATTTTTTTAAAGGTTGCAGCATTTCACAATGTCACCAGCAATAATGAGAGTGCCTTTTTTTATATATATTTGGCAATATTGGATATTATTATTCTTGCGAATTTTTGCCATCAAGTGGGTTAAAAAAATGGTATTGCATTGTTTAAATTTGATTTTCTCTGACCACTGGTGGTATTGAGTCTCTTTTCAAATGAATATTTGCATTTTGATTTTCTTCTTCTCTGAATTGGCTGTTCATAATCATTTTACACCTTTCTATTTAATAATTAGTCTTTATTAAGTGCAGAATCATTTTTCTAGTGTTATTAACTCATAGTTAGGGTCACTAGATTTGGGAAAATATCTGGACATACTCATATTTTAAAGAGTATTTATTGTTCATCTGAAATTCAAATTAAACTGGAATTCCTGAATTTCATCTATAAAGACTACCCATGGTCTTGTTATTTATTTGATTTTGTGTATGCTATTCTTTCCCAAACGATTAGGTAATTGAATTTGTTTATCATTTTTAATGGCTTCTATTTTCCTATCTTTATTAAGAAAGTTTTCCCCTTTCCATGAATGTGACTATTGCGTAAGTTTTTGCCAAATTTTTCTATTATTTTATTTGTTACAGTTAGATCTTTATTTTGCCTTCAGTTTAGTTTTTTGATTATGTCAAGAAGTAGACCTTTCTCTCAAATGAATAGTCAATTTTTCTAGCACCATTTATTAAATAAATTATGCTTTGTCAACTGAACGGAAATGCCGACTTTGTCACATTTTAATTTTAAATATATCTTAGATCTATTTTTATGCTGCTATGCTCCACAGCTAATCTATTTGTCTATTCTTATCCACCTGACATGAGAGTAAATCAGCTACGCGATATGAAGATCTTAAATTAGTAATACCACACTGTTAATTTCAATATAATTTTATTGGCATTTGATGATATTTGTTATTCATATAAAATTTATATCATTTCATCCAATTTTAAAAATTTAGAATAAAAAAATTTGTATATTTATTGTGGAATAAATTGAGGTTTTCATGCTACTAACAATCCCTATGAAGAAAAGTGCTATGAATTCCCATTATTTCTGATGTTTTAAATATCTTTCTATAAGATCTGCTTAATTATCTAATTAAATAATCTTTATTGAGATATTATTCACATACCATAAAATATACTCCTTTACAGTAAATTTTCCATACAGAGCTTTTCTTATATTCACAAAGATTTGCAACCATAATTACTAATTACAAAAATTTTTGTCACCCCAAGAAGAAACATTCAACCCATTAGTAGTCATTTATTCTCCATTCCTCCCTCCTTTCAACACTTTTCAATCACTAGTCTAATCTCTCTGTCTCCATGTATTTGCATATTCTGGACATTTCATGTAAATTGAATCACATAATATGTGGTGTTTTGAGAATGGCTTATTTCACTTAGCATGTTTTTAAAGCCCATCCACATTGTAACATGTATCAGTACTCTATTCTTTTTTATTGCTAATCAGTATTACATTTCATGGATATACCTTATATTATTTATCCATTCCTCACTTGATAGACATTTGGGTTCATTCCATGCTTTGGCTATTATGAACCATACTGATATGAACAGAATTGTACAAGTTTTTTTGTGGAAATCTTTTTGCTTTTCTTTTGGGTGTATACCTAGAAGTGGAATTGCTGGGCTATAGGGTAACTCAATGTTTAGACTTGCCAAACTGTTTTCCACAGAGGCTGCATATTTTTAGATTCCCATGACAGCTTTGCCAATACTTGTTATTATCTAATTTATCTGCTATCCTAATAGGTGTGAAGTGGTACCTCATGGTGATTTTCATTTGCACTGACCTTATAGATAAAAATGTTGATTCATTTTCTTATTTACCATTTGTATATGTTCTTTGGAGTAATGTGCACTCAAATTATTTCCCCTTTAAATATTGGACTGCAGTCTGTTGAATTAGTAGAATTCTTTACATATTCTTGGTATTAAACCCTTTTAAGAAATATAATTGGCAAATATTTCCTCCCACTGGGAGATTTGTCTTTTTACTTTCTTGAAGGCATTCTTGGAAACAATAAATTATCTCATTTTTATGTGGTCCAATTTGAATATTTTTTTCCTTTGTTGTTTATCCTTTTGCTGTTGTATATAAGAAAATATTGCCTAATTCAAGGTCATCAAGATTTATACCTATGTTTTCTACCAAAAGTTTTAATAGTTTTAGCTCTTACATTGAAGTCATTCATCCATATTGCATTAATTTTTTACATATCATGTTATTAATATTTACAGTTCCAAATTCATTTGTTGCATTGAATATCTAGCTGTACCAGGACCATTTATTAAAATTCTTTCCCTCATTTAATTCCCTCGGCACCCTCATCAAAAATCAATTTACCATAAATATGTTTAATAATAGTTTACTTCTCAACTCTCAGTATACTCTTCATTCATATTCTTTTGTCAGTAAAACATTGTCTTCATTACTGTAGCTTTGTAGTAAATTTTGAAATAGAGACTTATTTGTCTTCCACCTCTGATCTTCTTTGTCAAAATTTTTCTGACCATTCTAGGTCTCATGCATTTCTCTACAAATTTTTGGACCAGCTTGTCAATTTCTAAGAAAAAAAAAAGGCCAAGTGGGATTTTGTTGTAAATTGCCAAGAATCTGCAGATCATTTGGGGAATACTGCCAGTTTAACAATGTTGAGTCTTTTGATTCTCGAATATGGGATGGATTTGTATTATTTGTGTTGTATTTACTTTTTTCAATGATGCTTGGTATTAGGTCATTATTAATAAATGTGAAATGCCTGATTTTGAATCAAAAGTGTACTTTATTATATCCCAAACAAGAAGCAATACAATTAATTAAAGTATGCGCCTAAACTATCGACACAGTTTTGCCATCTTAAGGGTAGCTTGTTTATGTCAGTGGCAAAGAAGCCTGGAGAGCCAGTGGCAAGGAAATCACAAAAGACGTTTTCCGCAGCTTGTTGAGAATTGAATATTTTTCCTTGCAAGAAGTGGTCCAAAGCCTGGAAGAAGTGGTAGTCAGTTGGTGCAAGGTCTGGTAAATACAATGGATGACAGAGAGTTTCCAAGTCCAGCCTCTGTAGCTTGAGCAGCGTTGTTTGTGGGACGTGTGGTCAAACATTGTCTTGCAAGAGGATTGGCCTGTCTCAATTGCCTACTCTCTGCTGATTAATCACAAGCGTACTCATCATTTCATCCACTTGGGTGCAGTAGACATCTGTTGTAATTGATTGACCAAGTTTCATGAAGCTGTAGTGGATAATATAAGTGCTGGACCACCAAACATACATGATTAGCATTTTTGGATGAATATTTGGTTTTGGACTGTGTTTTGACACGTCATCTTTATCCGACCATTGCACCAAATGCTTGCGATCGTCAAAAAGATTCATTTTCACCACACATAGCAATATGGTGTAGAAATGGTTTGCCTTTTTGTTGTGACAGCAAAGAAAGGCAAGCTTCAAGACTATTTCTCTTCTGACACTTGTTTAATTCCTGTGGAACCCATCTATCCAGCTTCTTTACCTGGCTGATTTGTTTCAAACGGTCTGATATTGTTGGAGTAAGGTCAAACTTTGCTGCTAATTCACAGGTAGGTTGAGATGTATTTGATTCCACTACAACTTTGAGCTCATCATTATCCACCTTGGTTTCAGGTCGCCCACGTGGCTCATTTTCAAGATTAAAATCACCAGAATGGAACTTTGCAAAACATTGACATACTGTGCGTTCATTAGCCACATTGTTTCCAAACATTTCGTTGATATTTCGAGCTGTCTGTGCTTCATTGGTTCCACAATAGAACTCATATTTGAAAATAACACGAATTTTTACTTATCCATGATTTCACGAAAATTGCTCTAAAGAATACGAAAGATCACCACAAGCCAAAACATGCGTTTGAAAGCCTGAGTATATAACTTCATGATAAAAATAAAACAAGAAGTATCAAAGTGAAATGTCAGAGATATCAACAGTCAAACTTAGTACTTAAGGAAATCAGACATTTCCATTGTGTGACATTCCAAGTGTGATTCCATTAGTTCTTTGTTAAAATTATTCCTGAGTGTTTCATTATTTTGATAGTGTTGTAAATGTAAAAGTACTCTTAATTTCATTTTCAGTTTGTTCATTGATTTTGCATGTGACTCTTCTATCTAGCAAGTTTACTTGATATCATTTATTAATCCCAAGAGGAATTTTTCTGAGGTTCTTAAGATTTTCTATTTATAAGATCAGGTCATATGCAAATAGAGATAGTTTTATGTATTTCTTTCCTATGTGGAAGCCTTTTATTTCTTTATATTGCCTAACTGCCTAGAAAAAAATATCCCCTAGTATAATGTTGAATATAACTGGCAAGAGCAGACATGCTTGTATTAAATATTATTTTTGATTGTTGGGGGTATACCTTTAATATTTCACCTTTAAATACGATATCATCTGTAATTTTCATAGATTCTCCTTTATTAGGTTGAAGATGCTCTTTTTTATTTCTAGTTAGTTGAATCTTTCTATCACGAAATCATGTTGGATTTTGTTAAATGCTTTTTCTTCATCTATTAAAGCTGGGGGATTTTTGTGATTTTTCTCTTTAAATGGTTTATCACATGGATTTATTTTCATATGTTGAACCAACTATGCATTCCTGGTATAAATTCCACTTGTTCATGATGTATAATCCCTTTTAAATTTTGCTGAATCCAGATGTTTGTTAAGGATTCCACATTTTGTCAAGGTTTTGGGGGCTATATTTGTAAGTAATGGTGGTCCATAGTTTTCTTCTGATATCTTTGTATGCCTTTGGTATCAGGGTAATACTAGCCTCATACAATGAGTTGGGAAGCGTTTCTTCCCCTTCTATATTTTGGAAGGGTTCATGAAAGATTGGTATTTGTCCTTGTGTAAACATTTGGTAGAATTCACTATTGAAACCATTTGGGCTCAGGCTTTTCTTTGTGTGAAGTTTTTTTTGGTTAATAATTAACACCCTTAACTTGTTAAAGGTCTATTTAAATTTTCTAATTCTTCTTGAGTCATTTTGGGTACTTGTGTCTTTCTAGGAATTTTTCCATTTTATCTAGGTAGTAATTTCCCCTGTTACATTGTTGAATTTAGTAATTTGGATCATCTCGCTTTTTTTATAGGTCAGTTGAGCTAAATTTTTGACAATATTTTTGAACTTTCCAAATAACTATCTTTTAGTTTTCTTGATTTTCTCTATTTTTTAGTCTTCTATTTCATTTATTTCTGCTTTAACCTTTGATTTATTTTCATCTGCCTGGTTTTGGCTTAGTTAGGTCTTATTTTTCTAGGTTTTTTTTGGGTTGAAGACTAGTTTACCAATTTGGTATTTTCCATTTTTATTAATGTAAGCATTTCAAGCAATACGTTTTCCTCTAAGTACTGCTTTAGTACATTCATTTTTATTTTTATTCATCTAAAAGTATTTTTAATGTAAGTTGTTTTACTACTTTGATCCATTGATAATTTAGAAATGCATTTTTTAATTTTCACATATTTGTGAATTCCCCTTCCCTATTTTTTGATAGTAATTGTATTCCATTGTAGTCTAAAACCATATTTCATGTGATTTCAATAATTTTAAATATATTGAAAGTTTTTTTATGGCTTAACATATGCCCACTTCTTTAGAATGCTCAATGTGCACTTAGAAGAATATGTATGTGTGTATTCTGCCATTGTTTTAATTATTGTACTTTTGAGTTCCAGATTTTTTGGGTTCTTTTTAAATTTTTTATACATAATATTTGTATATAATTATGTGATACATGTGGTATTTTGTTATTAATACATTTGTAGAATGCGGAATGATCAAGTCAGTATTTTGGATATCCATCACCATGATCGTTTATCATTTCTATGTGTTGAGAATATTTCAAGTCCTCACTCCCACTATTTTGAAATGTTCAATACATTGTTGTTAACTATAGTCATCCCATTCTGCTATTGCACATCAGAATATATTCCTTCTATCTAACTGTATGTTTGTATCCATTAACCAACCTCTCTTCATTCACCTCCCTCCCACACACACTCCCACCCTTCCCAGCCTCTGATATCGATTATTCAACTCTCTACATACACATAACTATTTTAGCTCCTACGTATGAATGAGAACATGTAATATTTGTCTTTCTATGTTTGCTTTATCTCACTTGACGTAATGACCTCCAGTTCCATCCATGTTGCTGCAAAAGACATGATTTCATTCTTTCTTATGACTGAATAATGTTTCATTATGTAAATATAGCATTTTTTTATCCATTCATCCATTGATAGACATGTTGGTACATATCTTTACTATTGTGAATTGTGCTACAATAAACATGGGGTACAAGTATCCCTTTGATATATCATCTTTCCTTTGGTTAAGTGCCCAGTAGTGGGATTGCTGGGTTGTATGATTGTTATATTTTTAGTTTTCTTTGAGAAATCTCCTACTGTTTTCCATAATAGCTGTGCTAATTTACATCCGCATCAATAGTGTATGAGAGTTACTCTTTTTTGGCTCTTTTAAAATGATTTTTATATCTTTATTATCATCCCTGTTTAGTGAGATGTTGCTGTTAGACTTTTTGATTTGCAGATGAAGTTTTCTTTAATTCTTTGAACACCTTTATAACAGCTGATTTAGTCTTTATTGAGTGAAATGTCTGTTATTTTCTTTTAGTGAGTTTCTAATGACTCTTTATTTCCCTATGTATGGGCCATACTGTTTGTTTCTGTGTATGCTCTCATATTTTTTGTTGAAAAGTGGACATTTTATATCATACAGTGTAGCAATTCTAGAAATCAAAATTGACTCTCATACCCAGGATTTGTTTTGTTGCTGTTTGGTTACTTCCTGGACTACATCTGTAAAGTTGATATCCTATGCCATGTGTCTGGTCATTAAAGAACATAATAGTCAGGCAAAGGGAAAAGGAGGAAATTATTTTTTCCACTGAGACTAATGCCATGCCTGTAATAGTCAATACCATCATTGAACTATGGCCTACCTGCCGTAATTATTATGAGTCATTTCAGACACAACTATTATATACATTTAGGGTGGATATAGTTAAGATGAAAAATACAATGTAAATATATTTTCTAAAATGTCATCCACCATGCACTATTAGAGTAAAATTAGCCAAAATGAAGTGAATTGATTCCTAAAATAATATCCGGATTAGTGAATCTTTGATACTACACTTTGAACTTTGAGAGGTTTTAGGTGTTGCTATTGTTGCTTTGGTTTTATTTTTTATTTCGAAAGAATTTTAGACTTACAGAGAAGTTATAATATAATACAGCTTCTGTATTTTCCTCACCAAGATTCCCCTAAGAATAAGACATTGCATTACAACAGTAAATTTATCAAAACCAAGAAAGTAACATTGTTATAATGATATTAATGAACTGCCGAACTTACTTCAGTTTTACTAATCTTCCAACTAATGTTCTTTTTCTCTTCCAGGATTCCATCTTCAGCTTCAACTCCTCCAATCTGCTATAGTTCCTCACTCTTTCCGTGTCTTACATGACCTTGACACTTTTGAAGAGCGCTGGTCACTTGTTTTGACATATATGTATTCATTTCATTTTGTAAGTTACAAAATAAAATGATGAAAACCTAACTCTCCCCCCCCACACTGGGCAAAGGAATACCCTTTATGTCTACAAAGAGTTTCAACACCAAATGACTAAATTCATAAGTCTACAGGCTACTTATATCTTTGGGTTTTCCCTCAGAGTGGACAAAAATTGAAAGAGATTGGAAATAAAATGTGCTCCCTAATATTTACTCTGTTGCACTCTTCGGAATATTCAGCTGGAGTACCAGAAACCTAGTTATTTTATGCATCTAAATTGAGCAACTCAGGACTCATACGAATGGATAATGGATAATATTCTCTCAAGATTGAAATACAGTAATTAAACTGATTAAAGAATAATGATTTCATTTGAAAAGGATTTTGAAAATGAATAACCATGTTTGCATGTTCAGAGGATGACCCATATTGTTAGATTCGTTGCTCCCAAATAAATGGTAAAGTCATTAAAACCATTATCCTTTCAAAGAGACTGAGATTTTAAAAAACATAATAATAATGATGGAGTATAGAAAGATTTCATAAAAGCACTTTAATAACATTACTATTGAAATGGCAAGTGATTATCTATTATTAAAAAAAGAGTAAGAGAGCTTAAAAACAAAAACATGGGTAGAAAAAGTTTAAAGTCTATTTTATAGAAAACAGGCTACTATAAAAGCATCTTCAGGCAACTTTTCTCCTTGATTTAATACAGTAAATTACTCTCTTTGCTCAATGTCTTTTAAGCAGACTAAACTAAAATCATGTAATTTTATCTACCTCGATCTAAAGTAAATTGTTACCTGAGGGAATCTGGTTTTTTTTGCAATTTCTAAATGGAGATATAATTCCCATAACATAAAATTTACCCTTTTAAAGCATACAATTCACTGGTGTTCGGTGTATTCTCAAGGTTGTGGAACCATCACCACGATATAGTTCCAGAGTACTCCCATTACAACAAAAAGAAAGTGCTTACCTTTTAGCTGTCACTCTCAGTTTCAACTTCTACCCATCTCCTTCAACCATGAGTTTAATTTCTGTCTCTACGTATTTTCTTCTTCCGGACATTTCATATAAATGTCTGCCTTATTTTACTCAGGATAATGTTTTTTAGGTTCAGTCATTCTGTAGCATGTAAGAGTAATTCTTTCTTTCTTTTAAATTTTATTTCAGAATATTATGGGGGTACAAAAGTTTTGGTTACATAAACTGCTTTTGTACCATTTGAGTCAAAGTTATAAATGTTCCCATAACCCAGATAGTGAACATTGTCCCTGTTAGGTATGAATTTACCCATGCCCTCCCCCACCTTCCTACCTGCTTGATTTTTGATGAATGTTGTTTCAATATGTGCACATAAGTATTAATCAATTAGTTCCAATTGAATGGTGAGCGCAGGTGGTCTTTGTTTTCCCATTCTTGTGATACTTCACTTAGAAGAATGGTCTCAGGCTCCATCCAGGTAAATACAAGAAGTATTTGCTCACCATGTTTTTTATGGCTGAGTAGTACTCCATGGTATACATATACCACATTTTTTAATCCACTCATGTATTGATGGGCACTTGGGTTGTTTCCACATCTTGCAATTGGGAATTGTGCTGCTGTATACATTCAAGTACAGGTATCTTTTATAGAATGTGTTTTTTTTTTCCTTTGGGTAAATATCAAGTAGTGGGATTGCTGGATCAAATGGTAGATCTACTGTTAATTCTTTGAGGTATCTCCATACTACTTTCCATAGAGGCTATACTAGTTTGCAGTCCCACCAACAGTGTATCAGTGTCCCATTCCTTCCGCATCCACACTGGCATTTGTTGTTTTGGGACTTTTTGATAAAAGCCATTATCACTGGAGTTAAGTGATATCTCATTGTCATTTTGATTTGTATTTCCCTGATGATTAGAGATGTTGAGCATTTTTTCATATGTTTTCTGGCCATTAGTCTATCTTCTTTTGTAAAGTTGTTTTTCATGTTTTTTGCCCACTTTTTAATGGGGTTGTTTGATTTTTTTCTTACTGATTTGCTTGAGTGCTTTGTAGATTCTGGTTATCAGCCCTTTATCAGCTGTATAGCATGCAAATATACTCTACCATTCTGTAGATTCACTCTATTCACTCTATTAATTGTGTCCTTGGCAGTGTAGAAGCATTTTAATTTGATCAGGTCCCATTTATTTATTTTTGTTGTTGCTGTGATTGCTTTTGGGGTCTTCATCGTAAATTCCTTGCCTAGGCTGATGTATGTAAGAGTTTTTCCAAAATTTTCTTCTAGGATTCTTGTAGTTTCATGCCGTAGGTTTAAGTTAGTCATCCATCACGTGTTAATTTTTGTGAGTGGTGAGAGATAACGATTCTGTTTCAGTCTTCTACATGTGGCTATCCAATTATCCCAGCACTATTTATTGCATAGGGATTCTTTTTCCCAGTGTATGATTTTGGCTGCTTTGTTAAAGATCAGATTGCAATACGAGGATGGTTTTATATCTGCATTCTCTTTTCTGATCCATTGGTATATGTCTCTGTTCTTGTGCCAGTACGATGCTGTTTTAGTTAGTATAGCTTTGTAGTATAACTTGAATTCTGGTAAATTGACACCTCCCAGTTTGTTCTTTTTGCTTAAGGTTGCATTAGCTATACAGGGACGTTTCTGGTTCCATATGAAGCATAGAATTATTTTTTCTAGATCTGGGAAAAATGATGATATTTTAATGAGGGTTGCATCAAATCTGTAGATAACTTTAGGTAGAATAGATACTTTAACAATGTTGATTCTGCCGATCCATGAGCATGATATGTTTTTCCATCTATTTACATTCTCTGCTATTTCCGTCCTCAGTGTTTCCTAGTTCTCCCCGTAGAGGTCTTTCACCTCTTTAGTTAAATACATTCCTAGGTATTTTATTTTCTTTGCTGTTATCGTGAAAATTATTCTGTCTTTAATTTGGTTCTCAGTTTTACTGTTGTTGGAGTATATGAATGCCACGAATTTGTGTAAATTGATTGACTTTGTAACCTGAAACTTTGCTGAATTTATTTATCAATTCCAGTAGTCTCATGGCAGAATCTTTGGTGTTTTCTAGATATTAGATCATATCGTCAGCAAAGAGTGATAGCTTGACCCCTTCTGAACTCATTTTCATACCCTTGATTTCCTTTTCTTGTCTGATTGCTCTTGCTAGGACTTCCAGCACTATGCTGTTTCAAAGTGGTGATAGCAGACAACTTTGTCTGATTCCAGTTCTAAGTGGAATGCTTTCAAATTTTCCCAGTTCAGTATGACATTGGCTGTAAGTTTGTCATATATGGCTTTTATAATTTTGAGGTAAGTCCTATCTATGCATATTTTGTTAAGTGTTCTTATCATAAAGGGATACTGAATTTTGTCAAATGTTTTTTCTGCGTCTGTTGAGAGGATCATATGGTCTTTGTTTTTCTATTTATGTGGTGAATTATATTTGTAAGTTTGCATATGTTGAATCATCCTTGCATCACTGCATTGAAGCCTACTTGGTCATGGTGGATTATTTTTTGATGTGCAGCTGAATTTGGTTTGCTAGGATTTTATTCAGAATTTTTGCATCTATATTTATAAAAGTTATTATTCTTTAGTTCTCTTTTTTTTGTTTATTCTTTCCTGGCTTTGGTATCAAGGTGATATTGGCTTCATAAACATGTTGGGGAGAATTCCTTCCTTCTAAATGTTATGGAATAATTTCTGCAGTATAGGTACCCATTCTTCTTTATAGTCTGGTAACATTCAGGAGCAAAACCATCTGGTCTTGTTCTTTTTTCTTTTGTTGGGAGATATTTTAGTGCTGCTTCAGTTTTGGTACTTGATATTGATCTGTTCAAGAATTCTATTTCTTCCTGATTAAGCCTAGGGAGGTTGTGTGTTTTCAAGACTTTTTCCATTTCTTCCATGTTTTCAAGATTTTAGGCATAGAGATTTGTATAGTATTCAAAATATGATGTTTTGTAATTACATGATATCAGTTATGAATTCTCCTTTTTCTTTTTTCTTTTTTGACGGTGTCAAGATTTTCTCTTTATTTGAGTTTAGAATTTTGATAAAATATAAATTTCTCTCATTTCAATAATATTGTCTGGAATTTATTAGACATTTTCAATCTGAAAACTAAGTTTTGTTTTTTGTTAGGGAAGTTTTTTACTTTTGTTTTTTCGTTTTGTCTTCCTTTTTCATTTCTATTTGAGCTTATTAAAGTCCTTTCCTTTATGCTTCTGGTCAATCTAGTAAGATGCCTGTCAATTCTGTTTATATTTTCAAAGAACCAACTTTTTGTTTTATTAATAATCTGTATAGTTCTTTTTTTATCAATTTCATTTAGTTCTCTTCTGACCTTAGTTATTTCTTTTCTTATTGGTTTGCTCTCCCTTTTCCCATTCCTTGAGATGATTTATGAGATTGTTGATTTGTGATCTTTTTGTCTTTTGGATGTAGGCATTTATGGCTATAAATTTTTCTCTCAAGACTGCTGTTGCTGTATCCCACAGATTAAGATAGCTTGTGTCCCCTTTATCATTTAGTTCAGAGAATGTTTTTATTTCCATCTTAATTTCCTCCTTAACTCAACTATCATTCAGTAGTAGGTTGTTTAGTTTCCATGACTTTGTGTAGAGATAAGTGTTTCCGTTGGAGTTGATTTCTAGTTTTACTCCACTGTGGTCTGAGAAGATGCATATTATAATTTTTATATATTTTTTAATTTTTTGAGACATGTTTTGTGGCCTATGATGTGATCAATCTTAGAGAATGTTTTATGAGTTGATGAGAAGAACGTATGTTCCATGCTTTTGGGTAGAGTGTTCTGTAAATGTCTGTTAGGCCCATTTGTTCTAGACTTCTGCTTAGTCCATTGTTTCTTTGTTTGTTTTTTGTTTGGAGTATCTGTCCTGTTCTGTCAAGGAGTGTTGAAGTCCCCAGCTATTGTGATGCTGCTGTATATCATTTTGTTTAGATCATGCAGGATTTGCTTTATGAATCTCAGTCCTGTGTTAGGTGTGTAAATAGTTAGAATTATTATGTCTTCTTGTTGAATTGTTCCCTTTACCATTATATAGAGACCATATTTGTCTTTCTTTACTTTTTTTGATTTGAAGTCAAAAAAAGTAAAGAAAGACAAATATTGCTATACCAGCATTCTTTTGGTTTCATTTGCATGGAATATTGTTTTTCATCCTTTCAACTTTTTACTAAATGAGTCCTTTGGGTTACATGTATTTTTTTGGAGGCAGCAAATATGTGGCTTGTATTTTTTTTTCCATTCAGCCATCTTATTTCTCTTGAGTAGGGATCTCAAACCATCCACATTTATTGAAAGAATTGATAGGTGGGTTGGATTTCTGTCCATCATGTTCGAGCCATTGTGGTGACTGGTCTCTGAACATTAGCTTTTGGCAGTTTTTATACTGCTGGGCATCTATTGTGCTGATCCATGTGTAGTGCAGTTCTGAGTTCTTCCTGAAGGGCAGGTGTGGACTTGGCGAATTCCCTGAGTTTGGTTGCCTGGAAAAGACTTAATTTCTCCATCAAATGTCAAACTTAGTTTTGCAGGATACAGAATTCTAGGCTGGGCATTATTCTGCTTGAAAAGACTGAAAATGGGGCCCCAGTCCTTTCTGGCTTGTAGGGTCTCAGTTGAGAAGTCTGCAGTTAGTCTGATAGATTTTCCTTTTTAAGTTATCTGCTGCTTTTGCCTCATGGCTCACAGAGCATCTCTTTTGTGTTTATTTTAGCCAATCTGATGAATTTGGTTCTGGAGGAGCACCTCCATTGAAATCACCTGGCTGCATATTCAATAATACTATAGTCTTTGGACTCAAGGTTGGGAATATGTATCTTAACAAGCTCCTATACTGATTTCTTAAACAAACCAAAGTTTGAGGGTTATTGGCCTCTAAGGTAAGATCCAAACCCAATAACGTGTAACATGCAATATCCTTCATGACCAGATCTTGCCATCATTTCCCGCCTCCCAGCGATCTGGGTGTGTTACCGAATAATAGTACCCAGTACTGTGGCTGCTCTTCCTTCTGTTCCTGAAGGCCCTCTCTTTGCCTAGCTAACTTCTAGTCCTCTGTCAACATCCTATGCAGGACAACATCCCCCAGAATTCTTCCTTGCCTTCTACCCTCAAACAAAAATGCCCACTTTCTGTGCTCTTGCCATATTTACTATTTTATTTCAAAATTATTTATCAGTTTACATACTCGTTTCACTTCCTGGGGGCAAGGAAAGTGGGTCTCATATCTCCCTAGATGCCTTTACCTGGGAGCGCCTGACACTTCATAGGATTTACTGATCGAAAAAGCTGGCTCATAGTTCAGAGAGAGGCAGTTTATAGAGGATCATGGTGCTGATATTTGTTGAATAAAAATAGTAACCATGAAGATCAAATTCCAGGGGAAAATAAGAAGCCTAGGAGAGGGTAATGGTAATAAAAACATCCATCTATCTATCTACATAGATATAGACACAGAGCGTATGCTGTGTGTCAGGCACTGTGCTGAGAGCTCTTTAAGCACTATTTCAATTGATTTTTACAACACTGCTACTATTATTTTCTCCATTTGATGGGGAGACATGAAGTAGTTATTTCTGAATGTTTGTGTCCCCCCCCATTTATATGTCAATATCCTAACCCCCAAAGTGCTTGTCTTAGGGAATGGGGCCTTTGGGAGGTGATTAGGTCATAAGGACAGAGCCTCATAAATGGAATTAGTGCCCTTATAAAATGGACTCCTTTGAGAATTGGAACCCATTACTTTTTATTTTTTATTTATTTTTATTTTTTAATTTATTTTATTTCAGCATATTATGGGGGTACAAATGTTTAGATTACATATATTGCCTTTGCCCCACCTGAGTCAGAGCTTCAAGCGTGTCCATCCCCCAGACGGTACGCACCACACCCATTACATGTGTATATACCCATCCCCTCCTACTCCCTCCCATCTGCTTGACAACCGATGAATGTTGTTACTATATGTGCACTTAAGTGTTGATCAGTAAATACCAATTAGATGGTGAGTACCTGTGGTGCTTGTTTTTCCATTCTTGGGATACTTCAGGAACCTATTACTTTTTATTAATATTTCTTATACATCATCTAAAATCCATGGTATTTTATTGCTTATTTATGGTGTGTGTCTATAAGAGCTTTCAAAGGATAAAAATTGAGAGAATTCTCATATATTAGAAACACTTTACCTGAAAATGTACATCTAGTGTAGTAAAGCATAGTGATTAAGAGTGTGTGGCTTTAAGTCAGGCTGCCTGTTTCAGAATTTAGGCCCCACCACTTGACCTTGGCAAAGTCATTTAAATCTTTACATCTGAATCCACATCTACAGAAGTAGGGATATCTGTAGTCTTACCTTATGAAATTGTTGTGAGATTTATGAGTTTATATGAAAAAAGTGTTTATGATAGTACCTGATAGTAAGCATTATAGAAATGTTGCTTACTGTTGTTGTTGTCACATAAATCCCTAGTTCTTATGTGACCTTCAATGCAAAAAAGTATTTTCTTTGAGTACGAGAATTTTATAACTATAAAGTACTAAATCAAGATGTTCTATGCAACTATTATATGCCTGGGAAAATGATAGGAATTGCTGGGAGTGTTGATGCATAAAATATAGTTCTTGCTCTCAAGATACTAAAATTGAAGAAAGGATGTAATTAAGCATTTATCTGCTACTACTGTAGACAATTAAGCTCTGGTGATCTAAACTTAGAAAATATAATATCCTTACCCTCATGGAGCATCTAAATAAAAAGATAAATACATAAGGTATATGTTAAATTTCTAATATGCTATACAATACCAGGCAGTATGAGGTCTTAGTAAGTGGGTGTGGTGATGAAAGTTTCACAAAACGAGTTTTGCCTGTAATAAGCACTTTCTCTTTTTCATCTTTCTTGATCTCTATCAGCATTTGTGTATTGTGAATTCCTGTTTTGCATTGTTCTCTACCACATTCTTCTGGCTTTCATCTTATTTCTGTTAATATTTTTATTCATCATACTCATTCTCAATTTTGTTTGCTGACTCCTTTCTCTCCATATAGAATCCTTTGTTAGGTCAACTCTTTATCTCAATTTGAGTAATCTTATCTTCTTGCATGGCTTCAATCACCAAGTTCTAAATGTCCAGTCCAGAACTTTTTCTCAGGAGTTCCAGCTCCATGCATTTTCTACTTAATTTCCTCTTCACCTGATTGTTGCTCAGTCACATAAACCTCAAAATTTACCTGTCACTTTGATAGGCCTATTTTCATGGGATCAGATAAGAAGTTGTACGGTAAACAGAGAAATTTTTAAAATACTGTTTAAAATTATGTATACTTAAGGTAACAGTTCATACAAATTTCCAGAAGCTTTAAAAATATGCAATAATAAGTGAATCTCTTTCAATTCTTTTCCTCCTGTTTACTTAGTTTTTCACCCTAGGGACAGCCACTTTACCAGTTTCTTACAAATCCTTACAAAGATATCCTATGCATATGCAAGCATATTCAGTTAAAGAGCTTGAAGTGCTCCCCCAATTATAAAATATTTGGCTGTTCTTATTGAGTTGGCATTATGAGCTCTTTGAGGGTCTTTGAGGGTCATAATCTTTGTATCCCTAATTTCTGGTCCCATGGTGTGGCACATAGTATTAGGTTGGTGCAAAAGTAATCGTGGTTTTGGATTGTGAATTTTAAATAATTGTAATAGGCTCGAACACATCTTTATTAATCAAAATAGGAACATTACAACCAACACTTCGTTGCCAATGAGAAATAAATTTGTTTATTCCTGTAGCATAAAAATCTGTGCTTTGGGATTCAACAAACTCTTGGAAAGAATTTTCTGCATCCTGATGGTTGTGGAAGCATTTTTCCTGCAAAAACATGTCGAGATGCTTGAAGAAGTGGTAGTGGGTTGGCAAGAGGTCAGGTGAATATGGTGGATGAGGCAAAACTTTGTAGCTCCATTAATTCAACTTTTGAAGTGTTGGTTGTGCAATGTGCAATTGGGCGTCGTAGTGGAGAAGAATTGGGCCCTTTCTGTTGACCAATGCCAGCTGCAGGTGTTGTAGTTTTTGGTGCATCTCATTGATTTGCTGAACATACTTCTCAGATGTAATGGTTTCACCGGGATTCAGAAAGCTGTAGTGGATCAGACCAGCAGCAGACCACCAAACAGTGAGCATGACCTTTTTTTGGCACAAGTTTGGCTTTGGGAAGTGCTTTGGAGCTTCTTCTTGGTCTAACCACTGAGCTGGTTGTCACTGATTGTTGTATACAATCCACTTTTCGTCGCACATCACAATTTGATTGAGAAATGGTTCGTTGTTGTTGCATACAATAAGAGAAGACCACACTTCAAAAGGATGATTTTTTTTTTTTTTTGATTTTTGGTCAGCTCATGAGGCACTCCTTTATGGAGCTTTTTCACCTTTCCAATTTGCTTCAAATGCTGAACAACAGAGCCATAGAATGGTTGACATTGAGTTCTTTGGCAACTTCTCCTGTAGTTGTAAGAGGATCAGCTTCGATGATTGCTCTCAATTGGTCATTGTCAACTTCCGACGTCCGGCCACTGTGCCCCTCATTTTCAAGGTTCTCATCTCCTTTGCAAAACTTCTTGAAACACCACTACACTGTATGTTCATTAGCAGTTCCTAAGCCAAATACGTTGTTGATGTTGTGAGTGGTCTCTGCTGCTTTACAACCCATTTTGAACTTGAATAAGAAAATCGCTCGAATTTGCTTTTTGTCTAACATCATTTCTATTGTCTAAAATAAATATAAAATAAACAGGAAGTAATAAGTCATTCGCAAAAAAACATAAAGTGAGAAATGCGCATTAAAATGATGTATAACAACCACATTTATTTAAGAATGTATTCCAATATCAAATGGCAAATTTCAACACTGCTAAAACCACAATTATTTTTTCACCAACCTTAATAGAAACTCCATAAATATCAATTAAATAAAGGATAAATTTTGCAATCTGCTAAAATCAGACTATACACTAATAATCAGACAGGTTAAGCAGTGATTACATTAACATGTAGTGAGTTTTCAAAAACAACTTGCCAATTTTAATTGTATTAATTTTAATTTAGCTTTGTATATACTAAATATTATCCCAAGTTATATGTACTTTGGCCATAGTGCTGTTTAATGTTTATAAGTAGTAATGTTCACCAATAATTCCTTTTATTTGAAAAAATATATAGGTAAAGAAGGAATTATGCTATAATCTCTGATTAAGGTCACCAAGTTTATGGGAAATTTAGAGGTTCAGATTACAAGTGTTCCTGAAGTTAAGTCTTTGTAGCTAGTGGGATAAAATAATAGCTTCAGCAGTATACTAGCTTTGGAAAATAAAACCAATAAAGTGGTGACAAATATTAATTTTCTTAAGAAGAGGATCTTAACTAGTCTAGTTAGGATATGTTTTGGTGTTTAGTGAAGGCATCTGATTCAGCTTGTCTTTCTCCTTTGTTTTTCATGTATAATTTAATTACTCTTATAGTTACCAATATGAAGAAAAAGTCCTTTAGTATTCACCTGATTCTTTGTAGGTCACTCAGTGAATATATGGCTATAATTTTATCTAAAAGTTTCATAGAAAATAAACCCCAAGAGCACAGCTTTTTTGTAGGCACTTAACCTTCTTCCTCCTCTTCAACTCCTTGTAAATTATTTACTTTTAAAATGCATAATGTTAGCAGAAAAAGTTCACCATGCAAGCAACATATCAGGAGAGAGGGCAATAGCATATTCAGAATGATGAAAACATTATTTCAAGACAGAAGTCACTTGGAAATACAAAATGTACAGCTGTTCCTAATATCAAAAATATACAGAAATTATTTGCATTAAATGGAGCTTCCAAAGTTCCATGAGGACGTGGTCCCTGCAGTCTAGGCATTCCATTGTGCTGTATGTAGCCCAAATATAACACAACTTGACCTTGTTATTCATTATAACACATGTGACTTTTAAAATGCAGTCTCAATTAGCTCCAGGGACAAAAATACTAATTTCTACTTTAGCTCATTCTATAGGGCCATCAGATTCCAATAATTATTTTCCAGGTCATTTGTTCCCCTTTCCCAGATTCTTTTCTTCAACCTGACTTTCCCCTAATCCAAAATTAGATTCAGGAGGTAAAACAGAACAAAAGCACAAAAAATCTCAATTGAGTCCCAAATTTTTCATGTCAACTCTACCTCAAGTTAGATTTTGGTTTTCTTTTTAAAATACTGGCAAGAAATATTTTCAAGTGTCTCTGAGTTACATCAGCTAAATGATAAGGGATTTAGTATATGTGTGGTTTACATATTTGTTCTTTTTGGTATGTATTCAATATTATAAAACAGTTCAGTTAAAAAAACAAGAGATATACTAAATATGGTAGTGTTCAATATGACCCTAAGAGAACAGGGATGCCATCCCCTTGAGTAGTCATGGGGATTTCAAGTTTTTCTACTAATTTACCTGGGTACTCAATCTGTATCATGTACCCATACTTGGTTCCGTTAGCAAAATTTTATTCCAGCTAAGAAAATATGCTGGATTATTCAGAAGAAGCAGTCTATATATGTAGGTTAAAATTCTCTCTGTACTTTACAGTGTTGATTCTAGTCTAGAAAGAGGCCAAGGTTGGAGAAAGTGGTTCAGTTCAGAGTTGCCATTCTCTAAGTAAGTAAGTGTACTTATGTGTGTGAGCATTTGTGTGTGCTTTTTGAAAAGGTTCTCCAAGAGATTCTAATAGAGTTCCTATACCACTTCCATCATCCAATTACATGTTGTTGTTCATGTCTGAATGAGTGCCTTGGAAACAATGTAGTTGTTCATCTCTACAGATAGACAGAGGGAAACAAGAAATGTCTTGTGTTATCTGGAGATGCCTGGGCATGGACCAATCTCTGAAGTAGGTATTTACTATATAATATCAGAACTGAAAATATTTGAGGAAAAGAAATGAAGGATAAATAAAGAGAAAGACAATTCTAATGATGTTTTCTTAGGTAAGGAAGTAGATCACTGCTGAAAATTAATTTTTAAAAATATATAGTATTTCAAATTTCTATTAAAAAGTTTGGGGTGGGCACTGAGTTGAGAGTCTATTGCAGTAATATGAATGAAAGATGATTATGGCTTGGACTAGGGTAGTAGTAGGGGAAGTATTGAAATGTGGTCATATAGTGAACACAATATAAATGTAGAACCAAAAGGATTTGTTGTGAGATCATATGTGAAATATGAGAGGGATAAAAGGAATCAAGGTTAACCCCAAGTTTTTGTACTAAGAGGCTTAAAGAATGGAATTGCTGGGTTATATGCTATTTCTAATTGTAATTTGTTGAGAAATGTCCAAACTGTTTTTCCTAGTGGCTATACTAACTTCCATTCCCACCAAGAGTGTACAAGGATTCCCTTTTCTCCACACTCTCACCAATACTTGTTATCTCTTATATTTTGATAATAGCCTATCAAATATCAGAAGTGATATCTCAGGGTGTTTTTTATTTGCATTTTCATACCCAGAGAAAAAGAAATCAACATTTTGTAGAGATATATGTGCTCTCATGTTCATTGCAGCATTATTCATGATAGCCAAGATATGGAAATAACATAGGTGTTCATTGATGGATAAAGGATAAAGAAATGGTGTTATATTGTACAATGGAATATCATTCAGCCTTAAAAAAGGATATCCTGCCATTGTCAGCAACATGCATCAACCAGAAGGATATTATGCTAAGTGAAACCAGACACAAAGTAAAATACTGTATGATCTCTTTTACATGTGCAATTAACAAAAAGGTAAAATACATAGAAACAGAGAGTTGAAAAGTGGTTACAGGAGAGGGGGACAAAGGGATGGAAATGAAAAGATGTAGGTCAAAGCACACAAAGTTGCAGTTTGTCGCGCCCCCTCGCCAGCAAGGACGACGCGGCAACCGGAGTTCTTCTGAGCGTGCTTTATTGAGGCTCCTTACAACTTACATTATGCGGAAGACCCCGAAAGCGGAAGGGTGCAGGCTTATATAGGTTGGGGTATGCAAGGAAATGAGTCAGCAACAAGCACGCGCACTGGCTTGTTTATCTGCACCGGAGAGGG
>RJWJ010014002.1:0-38803 GCA_004363605.1 Indri indri | reverse complement strand
AGAGTGCTTTGGCTTTTTTTGCATTCCCATACAAATTTTAGAACCAGCTTGTCAAATTCCATGAAAAACTCTGTGGGATTTTGATTAGAATTACAATGAGTATATTGATTGATTCAGACTGTATATTGATTGTAATGGATATCTTTACAATGTTGAGTCTCCCTACCTGTGAATAGGACATAGTTATCCATTTCAATAAAGTTTTATAATTTCCTCCATAAAGCATCTCTGGCACACCTTTTGTTAGATTTATTCCTAGACAGCTTATATTTTTATTCTTATAGTATCTTTCTTAAGATTGCTTTTTTGATTCTTGTTGTTGTTGTATAGAAATGAGACTTATCTCTTTACATTCTCTCTTAAATGTATATCAATCAGACTTTTCCACTTAGCTCCATCAAAACTTCTCTTGGCAAGGCCACACAAGACTGCACTGTTGCCAAGTCCAACGGTCAATTCTCAGCCATCATCTTACTTGATTTCTCAGCAGCATGTAATACAGCTGGTCACTCCCTCCTCCTTGAAATACTTTTATCACCTGGCTTCAGGACAGCATACTTTTTTGATTTTTGATTTCCCTCTTACCTCACTGGGTATTTTCTCTCAACCTTCTTTGCTAGTTATTTCTCCAACATCTTGATGTTGGTCTCAGAGATCAGTCCCTAGACATGTCTAACTACACACATTCCCTTGGTAATCTCATCCATTCTCATAGTTTTAAAGTCTACCCATATGTAAACTCCCAGTTTTGTAATGACAGTCCAACCCACTGTCAGGATCCATCCATCCTTGCTTGCTTGCTTGCTTGCTTCCTTCCTTCTCCTTTCCTTCCTTCCTCCCTTCCTTTCTTTCCTTTTCTTTTCCTTCCTTCCCTCCTCCCTTTTTTCTTTTCTTTTCTTTTCTTTTCCCTCCCTCCCTTCCTTCCTTCCTCCCTTCCCTTTCCTTTTCTCTTTCCTCTCTTTCCTCCCTTTCTTTCCTTTCTCTCTCTCTTCCTTTCTTTCCTTTCTTTTTCCCTTCTACCTACTTGACATCTCCAACTTAACATGTCCAAACAGAACTCTTTATCATCTGAAACTGTGCCTCCCACAACCTTCTCTATCTCAGTTGCTCACTCCATCATTCCAGTTGCTCAGAACAAAATCTCTGAGTTCTTGTCTTACCTCACTACACATATAATATACAGAAAACCCTACTCACTCTACCTTCAAAATATATACAGATTCCTATCACTTCTCACAATCTACACAGATAGCATCTTAGTTCAGGCCACTATCATCTTTTAAAAAATAGCTTTATTGAGATATAATCTATGTAGCATACAATTCACCCATTCACAGTGTACAATTCAATGTCTTTTAGTATATTCACGGGGTTGTGCAACCATTACAACAATCTAATTTTAGAATATTTTGGTTTCCCCTAAAAGAAACAAGTACTCATTAGCAGTCACGATCCACTGCCCCCTCTCCACATGTTGCCCTAGGCAACCACTAATCTAATTTTGATTTCTATAGATTTTCCTATTCTGGACATTTCACATGAATGGAATTGAATCATACAATATGTGGTTTCTACTTCAGGTCTTTCCTCTTTATTGTCAAGTAATTGTATGGATATACCACATTTTATTTATGCATTGATCAGTTGATGGACATTTGGGTTATTTTCACTTTTAGTTAATATAAATAATGCTACTATGAACATTTGTGTACAAGTTTTTGTGTGGACATATGTTTTCAATGGGTATATACTTCGGAATGGAATTTTTGGATCATAAGTTAACTCTATGTTTAACCTTTTGAGGAACTGCCGGACTGTTTTCCAAAGCAGCTGTACTTTTATGTTCATTGGCAGTGTATGAGCATTCTGTTCCTTCACATCTTCACTACCACTATCTGTCATTTTGACTGTAGCCATCCTAGTGAGTGTGCAGTGGTATTTTATTGTGGTTTTGATTTGCATCTCTCTAATGACTAAGGATGTTGAACATCTTTTCTTGTCCTTTTTGGTCATTTGTATATCATCTTTTGAGAAATGACTATTCAGATTCTTTGTCCATTTTAAAATTGGGTTATTTCTCTTGTATTATTGAGTTGTAAGAGTTCTCTACATATTCTGGATACAAGTCCCATATCAGATATATGATTTGCAAACATTTCTTCCCATTCTATGGGTTGTCTTTCCACTTACTTAAGATATCACTTACAGTAGAAAAGTTTTTCATTTTGATGAAATCCAATTTATTTGTTTATCTTTTGTTGCTTGTGTTTTTGGTGTTGTACCTAAAACCATTGCCTAATACAAGGCCATGAAGATTTACACCTATGTTTTGTTCTAAGAGTTTTATAGTTTCAGCACTTACATTTAGGTCTTCAATGCATTTTGAGTTAATTTTTATATATGGTGTAAGGTAGAGGTCCACCTTCATTCTTTTGCATGTGGATAACCAGTTACTTAAGTACCATTTATGAAAAGACTATTCTTTCTTCACTCAATTGCCTTGGCACCCTGATTCAAAATCAATTGACCATAAATATGAGGGTTTATTTCTGGACTCTCGATTCTATTCTATTGTTCTATATGTCTATCTTTATTGTACAGTAACACTGAATTGGTTACTGTGGCTTTGTAGTCAGTTTTGAAATCTGTTAAGTAATAATGGCCTCATAGAATTGTTGGAAAGTATTCCCTCCTCTTCTATTTTTTGGAAGAATTTGGAAGGATTTCTTTTGACTCATCTTAAATATTTGGTAGAATTCACCAGTGAAGCCATCTGGTCTTGGGCCTTTCTTTGGTGTAGGTTTTTTGATAACTAATCCAATGTGTTTAATTATTGTAGACCTATTCAGATTTTCTGTTTCTCCTTGAGTCTTGAGTATTGGCATTTTGTGACTTTCTAGGGATTTGTCCATTTCATCTAGGTGGTGTAAGCTGTTTGATACAATATTCATAGCATTCTGTTATAATCCTTTTTATTTCTATAAAATCAGTAGTAATGTTTTCATTTCCATTTCTGATTTTATTAATTTGAGTTGTCTCTTTTTTTCTTAGTCAATCCACCTAAAGGTTTGTTAATTTTGTTGATCTTGCCAAAGAACCAACTTTTGGTTTCATTTTTTTCTACTCTCTATTTCATTTATTTCTGCTTGAATCTTTGTTATTTCTTTTGCTTGCTTTGGGTTTAGTTTGTTCTTCTTTTTTGAGTGCCTTAAGGTGAAAAGTTAGGTTACTGATTTGAGATCTTCTTTTTAACATAGGAATTTATAGCTTCAAAATTCCCTCTGAGTACCACTTTAGCTGTATCCCATAAATTTTGGTGTGTTGTGTCTTCATTTTCATTCATCTCAAAGTATTTTCCAATTTCCTTTGTGATTTCTTCTTTGACCCACTGATTATTTACGAATGTGCAGTTTAATTCCTGCATATTTGTAAATTCCCCAAATTTCCTTCTGTTATTGATTTCTACTTTCATTCCATTGGATCAGAGAAAATACTTTGTATAATTTCATTCCTTTTCTATTTTACGGCCTGGCCTATGGGGCATTTTGGAGAATGTTCCATTTGCACTTGAGAAGAATGCATATTCTGTTTTTCAGTGGAGTGTTCCATACAGGTATGTCAGGTCTAGGTAGTTTATAGCATTGCTAAATTCTTCTATTCCTTTGAGCTTCTGCCTAGTTATTCTATCCATTATTGAAAATGGAGTATGAAATTCTCAAATTATTGTTTGTCTATTTCTTCCTTCTTCTTTGTTCATTCTTTCAGCTATTGCATCATGTATTTGGGGGCTCTGTTGTGAGGTGCATATATGTTTATAATTGTTTTATCTTCCTGATGGATTGATCATTTTTATCATTATTAAATGTCTCTTTCATCTCTAGTAACTTTTTTGTTATGAAGTTTATTTTTTGATATTAGTATAGCCACTACAGCTTTTTATAGTTGCTATTTCCATGGCATATCATTTTCAATTCTTTTACTTTCAACCTATTTGTATCTATGAATGTAAAGTGTGTTTCCTGTAGACAGCATATTGTTGGAGCTTGCTTTTTAAAAAGAAATCCACCAGATAATATCTGCCTTTTGATTGAATTGTTTAATCTATTTACAGTTAATGTTATTATTGATATGTTTGTATTTACACTGCCATTTTGCTTTTTGTTTTCTATATGTCACATGCTGTTTTTATTTTTTGATAATCTTCTTTTGTATTAGGTGAATATTTTCTTATGTAACCTTTTTAATTCCTTTCATGATTTTTTTTTTTTGTTTTTGAGACAGAGTCTTGCTCTGTTGCCTGGGCTAGAGTGCCGTGGCGTCAGCCTAGCTCACAGCAACCTCAAACTCCTGGACTCAAGCGATCCTCCTGCCTCAGCCTCCTGAGTAGCTGGACTACAGGCATGTGCCACCATGTCTGGCTAATTTTTTCTATATATTTTTAGTTGTCCAGCTAATTTCTTTCTATTTTTAGTAGAGACAGGGTCTCACTCTTGCTCAGGCTGGTCTTGAACTCCTGACCTTGAGCGATCCTCCCGCCTCAGCCTCCCAGCCTTTCATGATTTTTAAATTATTTATTTTGAGTGATTTTCTTAGTGGTTCTCTACGGCTTACAATATACATCTTAACTTATTATAATCTCCTTCAGATTTATACTGACTTACTGCCAGTGAAATAGAAATACTTTATATGGCTTCATTGCCTCCTTTTCTTTTTGATATTATTATTATACATACATAATACATACTAATATCTATATATGTTACAAACCTAACAATATATTGTTACAATTATCACTTTATATAATTTTGTCTGTTAAAAATACTGAGAGAATAAAGGAGAGAGAATATATATTTTTAGTGTTTGTTGCACTAATATTCTTATTTACTCTTCTGGTTCTTTTCATTTCTTCCTGTGGATTTGAGTTACCATCTGGTGTCATTTCCTTACTCCAATATAGCTTTGCTCCCATCCCCTTCCTTTGTGCTGTTATGATTAAATATATTATATTTCTATATGTTTATAAGTCCTAGCAATACAGTCATATTGTTCTGTGCAATTACTTTTTAAATCAGTCAAGAGAGGAAAGGGGAAGAAATATGCAATAATATTATCTTTTCTAATTAACCACATAATTACCTTTACAAGCATTCTTTGTTTTTCATATGGATTCAAATTACTGTTATTTGTTTCTATCCTGAAGAACTACACTCAATATTTCTTTTAAGGAAGGTATGCTAGCAATGAATTCTCTCAGTTGTTTTTTTTTCTTCAATCTGGGAATGTCTTTATTTTATTTTTATTTTTGAAAGATATTTTTGCTGGATATATGATTCTTGGTGCCTTTTTTTTTTAAACTTTCAATACTTTATATCATCCTACTGCCCTCTTGTCTCCTTTGAGTCTGATATGAAGTCGGTCTTATTCCCTTATACCTGATGAGTCTTTTCTCTTCCTGCTTTCAAGTCTCTAGATTTGACCTCTGTGTTTACCTTACTTGGAATTAATTGAACTTATTGGGTATGTAGATGAATGTTTTTCTTCAAATTTGAGAGGTTTTTGGCAATTATTTCTTTGAATATTTTTTTCTGTCCTTTTCATGCTCTCTTTCTAGTATTCCCATTATGCGTATGTTGATATGCTTAATTGTGGCCTACCTTTTTCTGAGGCTCTGTTCATTTTTCTTCATTCTTTTCTCCCCTCTGTTCTTCAGACTGCATAACCTCTACTGATATATCTTTAAGTTGGCTGATTCTTTCTTCTGCCAACTCAAACCTACTGATGAGCCTCCTCTAGCAAATTTTTCCTTTTGGTTATTGTAATTTTCAACTCAAAGAATACCTATTTGGTTCTTCTTCTTCTTCTTCTTCTTTTTTTTTTTTTTTACAATTTTCATTTCTTTATTGACATTCTATATTTGTTGAGATGTTGCCATCATACCTTCCTTAACTTATCTGAGCATTGTTACTTTTAGTTCTTTGAACATACTTATAATAACTGCTATGAAATCTTTGTCTGCCAAGTCTACTATCTGGGCTCCTTCGAAGACAATTTCTATTGCATATTTTTTTATTCCCCTCTGGATGTGAGTCACACTTTCCTGGGGTTTTCTTTTTTTTTGCATGTCTCATAATTTTTTGTTGAAACTTCAACATTTTGGATAATATATTATAGGAACTCTGGTTAGTGATTCCCCCACCCCACCCCAGGGGTGGTGGTGGTTGTTAATTGCTAGGTCATTTATTTGTTTAATGACTTGAATGAACTTACTCTGTGAAGTCTATCCTCCCTGCAGTGTGAAGCCACTGATGTCCCTGCTCAGATTTTTTCCCTTGTTTTTTTCTTTTAGCCCAACTACTTAGGGGTCACTCCTGGGTTAGCACAAGCCCTTTATTGTCAAGGTTGTGTGTAAGCCTCCTAAACCAGTTAGATTTTTACCCTTTATCATTAAGTGTTTATAGCTTAGAGGCTACTGTCACAGTTCAGGAGTTTATATTTTTTTGCTCCTTGTTCAACCAGGGACTAAATAGTTTGGAGGTTTCCTCTCTGATGGCTCCTGAGAGGGTACAGCCTGGGACATGAACACAGTCTTCTCGACTACCAGGGAAGAGTGTGATTTTAATTTTAAGCCTGGCTTCCTAGGAGTCACTCCTGGGTCAGAGTAGCTTATTGTTCAGCCAGTGTTTAGTTAGAAGTTGTGTTTTTAAGCCCCTCACACCAGTTAAGCTTTTGGCCTGTGTTGATGGGTCAGTGTGCAGTTCAGGGAATGCTTTCAAGTCTGCCCCATGACCTACTCTGAGAGGGTGCACTCCTAGCACATGTGCACAACTTCTCAACTCCCAGAGTCAACTATGATACCAGGAGGCCTATTCTTACTTCTGGCTGCTCTGCTATTTTACTTGTGTCACAAAGCTCCCGGTCAGTCTCCTCTTAATTGTTCTTCGCCACAATTTCCATTTTTTTAAGAATACCAGGAGGCATGGAATTCTCCACTCTCTGTTCCAAATAAAGTCAGTCCCCTCAGGCAGAGCTAGGTGTTCTTCATCCTTATGGCCTACCTTTCTTCCCTGGGCAGAACTCCTGTGTCACTGCTGCAGAACTGTGGATAGCAATTCACTTTTTCATGAGTGATACTCTGCATCTATGAGTGGGCACTGAAGGGTGGTGGCAGTCTCTGATCCTCTTGGATTGCCCCTCCTGGTGTGGAACCTCTGCCTTATGAGTAAGCTGGGGTGGGGGGTGATCAGGGCCTCAGTATTCTCAGTTTGTTGGGCCTAGGGTAGAGCTTCTGCCCTATGAGAGGGAGCTGGATGGAGGAGGAGAAACCTGGTTCTTTTGGCCATGCCTGCTTGGAATACTGCTTCCATAACAAAGGGCTGGGAGAAATGAGAAACACTAAAAGCCTGTCCCTCTCTGGGTGAAACCATAACCCCAGACTGGGATGTGGGGGGAGCAGGAGCCCCTGTCATCTTGGCTGTACCTGCCCAGAGTAGTGTGTTTGGGTAGAGCTTTTGTAAAACAGAGTTGGGGCAGTTGTGGTAAAAGAGTAGGTCACGACTCAAATGCCACAGACTCTCATTGTTCCTTCTGAAATTTAGCAATTTTTCCTGAATGGGTGTTTCTCCATTTGCTATATGCCCTTAGGACAATTTCCAGAGACTTTAATGATGGTTTTTTAAAAATAATTATCACCAGTTATATTGTTGTTTTGGAGTGGGTCTTCAGAGATCCTCTCTCTGCCATTCTGGATGTCTAACCCAACTTCATCTTTTACATGGATTATCAAAACACCCCCCTGACTGGTCTCCCTGTTTTCACTCTTGCCCTTCTGAAGTCTATTCTAATGTGGCAGCCAGAGTGATCACATTAAATGTAAGTCAGATTATGTCTCCAGTCTGCTCAAAACTCTCTAATGGCTTCCATTTTTTTTTTTTTGTCAGAGTAAAAACCAAAGTTCTTAGAGTGGTCTGTAAGGCCCTATGCCTCTGTTAAATCTCTGATCTCATCATCCATTTCTCTTCCACTTATTCATTCTGCTCCAGACACATTATCCTCCTTGCTGTCAATCCAACAAGTCAGGCATTCTCCCAATACTGCCCTTGTGTGGTTTTGGTATTAAGGTTATACTAGTTCTATCGAATGAGCTGGGAAATGTTCCATTTTTCCCCCCTACTGTTTGGAAGACCTTTTATAGGACTGGAATTAATTCTTCCTTAACTATTTGGGAAAACCATCTAGACTTAGTATTCTCCTTGTGGAAATATTTTTAATTACTGACTGAATTTCTTTAATGGTTGTATAACTAATCATTTTTTTTCTTCTTGCATCAGTTTTGGTAGTTAACTTTTTCTAGGAATTTTTCCATTTGGTCTACATTTTAAAATTTATTGACATGAAGTGATTCAAAATACAGTAGTCCTCCTTATCCTTGGTTTTGCTTTCCATGGTTTCAGTTACCTGTGGTCAACCATGGCCTGAAAATATTAAATGGAAAATTCCAAAAATAAACAATTCATAAGATTTAAATTGTGTGCCATTCTCAGTAATGTGATGAAATCCTGAGCCATCCTGCACCCCTCCAGTTTACCCTACCCAGGCTGTGAATTATCCTTTTGTCCAGTGTATCCACACTAATTAGGTACCTCCTGTTAGTCAGTTATTAGCTATCTTGGTTATCAGATTGGTATTATCCACAGTTTCAGGCATCCACTGGGGGTTTTGGAACATATCCTCCAGGATAAAGGGGGACTACTGTATTTACTTACTAAAATTTTGTCTTTGTCTTTTTTTTTTTTTCTTTTTTACTTACTAAAATTTTAATCAGGCCAGGCGTGGTGGCTCATGCCTGTAATCCTAGCACTCTGGGAGGCCAAGGCAGGAGGATTATTTGAGTTCAGAAGTTCGAGACCAGCCTGAGCAAGAGCAAGACCCCGTCTCTACTAAAAATAGAAAGAAATTAATTGGACAGCTAAAAATATATAGAAAAACTTAGCCGGGCATGGTGGCGCATGCCTGTAGTCCCAGCTATTCAGGAGGCTGAGGCAGGAGGATCGCCTGAGCCCAGGAGTTTGAGGTTGCCGTGAGCTAGGCTGACGCCACGGCACTCTAGCCTGGGCAACACAGTGACACTCTGTCTCAAAAAAAAAAAAATTTTTTTTTAATCTACTACATTTGTAGGACTGGCCCCCTTTTCCAACAATGTGTTTTGGGTCTTACTTCTTTTTTTTCTTAATCAATATTTTCTGAGGTTTGTCAATTTGTTTATCTTTTTAAATACAGTAACTAATTCCTGGTTTTGATGATTTTCTCTACTTACCTTTGTTTTATATTTTATTAATTTTTGCTCTTGTGTCTGTTATTTTCTTCCTTTTGCTTTCTTTGAATTTATTCTATTGTGCATTATCTAACAAGTTGAATGCCTAACTCATTAACTTTCAGCCTTTTTTAACATATTAATTTAAGGCTATAAACATCCCTCTAAACACCACGTTAGGTGCAATGTCCAAGCTCATTTCTAAGTATTTTCTAATTTCCACTGGAATTTCTTTTTCACCCAAAGGGTTATTTAAGAAGTGTTTTAAAATTTCCAAAAGGTGTATTTAAAAAAAAAAAGCTATGTATTTGGATTTATTTATATTGTGTTATTTTGTGCTATATGTTCCATTTTCACCATATTTTGCTATGCTGTGTTTTTGCTACTTTATTGACTTCTTTTGAATTAATTAAAGTTTCTGTTTCCTCATTCCATTTCCTCTCTGTGGAAGATACTCATTCTTTTTTCTATTCTTTTAGTGACATTTTGGTTAAAATGTCTCAACATTTTAACATGCTTACTTAATTTAATAAAGTCCAGAGTTAATATATTTAATCTCTTTTCAAACAATATGGGGACCTTAGAATGCTTTGACTCTAATCATAGACAACATGAGTTGCTATTGTGAAGCCTTTAAATTCTGTGCTTTTTGTTTATTTTCTTTTAACCCCACAAGTTATGAATTATTATTTATTTTTATTATCAGTACATAATAGTTTTATATCTTTATATGGTACATGCGATGTTTTGATACAGGCATACAATGTGAATTAATCAAATCAGGGTAACTGGGGTATCCATCACCTCAGGCATTTATCATTGCTTTGTGTTAGGAACATCCCAATTCCACTCTTTCAGTGATTTTAATGTATACCCCAACTTACTGTTGATTGTAGTCACTTTGTTGTGCTATCAAATATTGTTCATTCTATCGAACTATCTAACTATATTTTTGCACCCATTAACCATCCCCACTTTATCCCCCCTTCTCCGCTACCCTTCTCAGCCTCTGGTAACCATCATTCTATTAATACTCTCTGTCTCTATGAGATCAATTGTTTTTAATATTTAGCTACTACATATGAGTGAGAACATGCAAGATTTGTCTTTCTGTGCTTGGCTTATTTCTCTTAACATGATGTCCTCCAGTTCCATTCATGTCATTGCAAATAGCAGAATTTCATTCTTTTTGTGGCTATATAATATTCCTTTGTGTATATGTACCACAATTTCTTCACCCATTCATGCATTGATGAACACTTAGGTTGATTCCAAATCTTGGCTATTATGAATACTGCTGCAATAAACATAGGAGTGCAAGTATCTTTTTGATATACTGAATTCTCCTCCTTTGGATATACACAGTCCCACTGTTGGGTCATATGGTAGTTCTATTTTTAGTTTTTTGAAGAACCTCCATACTGTAATCCACAGTGGTTGTGCTGATTCCCACCAACAGTGTGTGAGGGTTCCTCTTTCTCCACATCCTCACCAGCATTTGTTATTGCCTGTCATTTTGATAAAAGCCATTTTAACTGGGGTGAGATGATATCTCATTGTAGTTTTAATTTGCATTTCTCTGGTGAGTAATGATATTGAGCATTTTTTCATGTACCTGTTGGCCTTTGTATGTCTTCTTTTGAGAAACATCTATTCATATCCTTTGTCCATTTTTTTTTTTTTGAGACAGGGTCTTGCTTTGCTGCCCAGGCTAGAGTGCTGTGGCACAATCATAGCTAACTGCAACCTCAAACTCCTGGGCTCAAGTCATCCCCCTGCCTCAGCCTCCCGAGTAGCTGAGACTACAGGTTTGTGCCGTCACACCTGGCTAAACTTTGCCCATTTTTAAATCAGATTATTTGATTTTTTCCTATTGAGTTGTTGAAGCTCCTTATATATTCCAGTTATTAATCCCTTGTCAGATGGGTAGTTTGCAAATATTTTCTCCCATTCTGTGGGTTGTCTCTTTACTTTGTTGATTGTTTCCTTTGTTCTGCAGAAGCTTTTTAGCTTGATGTGATCCCATTTGTCCAATTTTGCTTTGGTTGCTTGTGCTTTAGGGGTTTTACTCAAGAAGTCCTTGCCCAGACCAACATTCTGAAGCGTTTCCCCAATGTTTTCTTTTAGTAGCTTTGGAGTTTCAGGTCTTAGATTTAAGTCTTTAATCCATTTTTTTTTATTCAGTCTCCACAGAGACTCAAAAATTGCCAATGCCGACTATATTTCAAGTCATCATGATTCGGTATTGGGGCGAGTTTTCAATTAGCAATAATCGCACCTGGGATAAACCTCACTGGTTACGATACTGCCACTGCACAAAGCTAATCCATTTTGATTTGATTTTTGTATGTGGCAAGAGATAAGGCTCTAGTTTCATTCTTCTGCATGTGGATATCCAGATTCCGCAGCACCATTTATTGAAGAGACTGTCCTTTCCCCAATGTGTGTTCTTTTTTTATTTTTGTATTTCAGATTATTACAGGGATACAAATGCTTTGTTTACATATATTGCCTCTGCACTGCCTGAGTCATCCAATAAATGTTCTTGGCACCTTTGTCGAAGATAAGTTCACCATAGATGTATGGATTTATTTCTGGGTTCTCTGTGCTGTTCCACTGATTTACATGTCTGTTTTAATGCCAGAACCATGCTGTTTTGATTACTACAGCTCTGTAGTAAAATTTGAAGTCAGGTAATGTGATTCCTCCAGTTTTGTTCTTTTTGCTCAGGATGGCTTTCACTATTCTGGGTCTTTTGTGGTTCCGTATAAATTGTAGGATTATCTTTTCTGTTTCTGTGAAGAATGTCATTGGCATTTTGATGGGGATTGCACTGAATCTGTAGATTGCTTTGGGTAGTATGGATATTTATGAAATATTGATTCTTCCAATCCATGAGCATGGAATATCTTTCCATTGTTTTGTGTCCTCTTCAACTTCATTATAGAGATCTTTCATTTCTTTGGTTAAGTTTATTGCTAGGTATTTTATCTGTAGCTACTGTAAATGGGATTACTTTCTTGGTTTCTGTTCAGATTGTTAACTGTTGGCATATAGAAATGCTAGTGATTTTTGTATGTTGATTTTGTATCCAGAAACTTTACTGAATTTGTTTATCAGTTCTAATAAATTTTTTTGTGGAGTCTTTAGGTTTCTCTAAATATAAGATTGTATCATCTGCAAACAAGGATAATTTGACTTCTTCCTTTCCAATTTGGATGCTCTTTATTTCTTTCTCTTGTCTGATTGCTCTAGCTAGAACTTCCAGTACTATGTTGAATAACAGTGGTGAAAGTGGACATCCTTGTCTTATTCCAGATCTTAGAGGAGAGGCTTTCGGTTTTTCCGCATTGAGTATGATACTAGCTGTGGGTATGTCACATATGGCTTTTATCATGTTGAGTTAAGTTCCTTTTGTACCCAGTTTTTTTTGAGAGTTTTTATCATTAAATCATGTTAAATTTTATCAAATGCTTTTTCAGCTTCTGTTGAAATGATTATATAGTTTTTGTCCTTTGTTGATATGATGTATCACATTGATTGACTTGAGTATGTTGAGCCATCTTTGAATCCCTGGGATGAATCCCACCTGATCATGATGAATAATCTTTTTAAAGTGTTGCTGAATTTGGTTTGCTAGTATCTTATCGAGGATTTTTGCATCTATGTTCATCAGAGATATTGGCCTATAGTTTTTCTTGTTTTGTCTTATAAATTATTAATATTACTCACATGTTTTACTTTTTGTCCTACTAAGGGTCCTTTCTTGTATCTCAGAATTTGCTTTTAGGATAATTTATTTGGTGGGGAAGTATTTATGGTAAACTCCTTACATTTTTTAATACTAAAATGCTTTTATTTTGCTTTTATTCTCCAAAGATAGTTTTACAGCATATATAATTCTAGGGTGAAAATGATTTTCTCTCAGCACTTTCACCATCATATTGTAATCTGGCTTCTGTGGTTGCTTATTGAGAAGTCAGCTATCAGTCTAAATTGTTCTTTTGTTGATGATCTGCTTTTCTTTCTAGCTTGTTTTAAGATTTTGTCTTTGTCTTTGGTGTCCTCTACTATGATGTACGTAGACACTAATTTCTTTTTTATTTATCTTGTCTGAAATTTCTTAAGCTTCCTGAATCTGTGGATTATTTGGTTTGAAAATTCTGGAAAAATTTCAGCCACAATTTATTTGAATGTTCCTCCTTCCTTTCTATTATTACTTTCTAGAACTCTAAAGAGATAAATGTTGGACCTCTTTGCTCTATTATCCATGTCTCTTAACCACTCCTATTTTTTCCATCTCTTTGTACCTCTGTGCTTTATTCTGTGTGATTTTTTTCAGACTTATCTTTCAGTTTACTAATTTCTTTTCAACTGATATATAAACTCTTCATTGAGGCTTTTATTTTATTATTATTATATTTTAATTTTTTTCTTTAACCCATCCCAACTCCCGTGTATTTTTTTTTTTTTTACTTTTTTTCCATTGAGACTTTTAATGTCAATTATTTTTCATTTGTAGGTATTCTATTTAGTTCTTTTTCAAACCTACCAGGTCATTTTTGATAGTTTCTTGCTCTTTGCTCTATGGTTTCTTTCTTTTCTTTTCTTTCTTTCTTCCTTCCTTTCTTCCTTTCTTCTTTCCTTTTCTCTTTTCTTTTCTTTCCTCTCCTCTCCTCTCCTATCCTCTCCTCTCCTCTTCTCTTCTCTTTTCTTTCTTGACAGAGTCTCACTCTGTGCCCTGGGTAGAGTGCAGTGGTGTCATTGTAGCTCATTGCAATCTCAAACTCCTGGGCAAAGTCATCTTCCTGCCTCAGCTTCCCAAGTAGCTGGGACTATAGGCACATGCGATCATGCCTGCTATTTTTTTAAATTTTAGTAGAGACGGGGTCTTGCTCTTTCTCAAGTTGGTCTTGGACTCCTGAGCTCAAGCAATCCTCCCACCTCGGCCTCCCAAAGTGTTAGGATTGTAGGCGTGAGCCACCATGCCCGACCTGTACTCTTTTATTTGTTTAAACATATTTAAAATACCTATTTTATATTCATGTAGCTAGGGGTTACTTTAAGTTTAAGCTTAATTTAAATTAATTAAAATAAAATTTAAAAATCCAGTTCTTCAGTTTCACTAGCCACATTTAAGTGCTTGAAAGCCACATGTGGCTATTGGCTACTGTATAGTGTTGCTCTAGAGCATCTGAAACTACATAGGCCCCACAGGTGTGTGGTGGCTTCAGAGCTAGGTTACACCCTTGCACAAACTTTGGTCAATCTGTGTCTTAAGTCTGCATTCTACAAGGACCATGTGGTAGACAGAATAATGACTCTCCAAAGATGTCTAAATCCTAATTCCCAAAACTTATAAATAAGCTATTTTACGTGGTAAAAAAAATATTTTGCAGATGTTATTAAGTTAAGATTCTTGAGGTAGGGAGATTATCCTGGATTATATGAGTTAGCGCAGTATAATCACAAGGATCCTCATAGGGAAGCAGGGAAGACACAGTCAAAAAGGCAGTGTGAGCCGGGCCCAGTGGCTCACGCCTGTAATCGTAGCACTCTGGGAGGCTGAGGGGGGAGGATCGTTTGAAGTCAGGAGTTCGAGACCAGCCTGAGTAAGAGCGAGACCCCATCTCTACTAAAAATCGAAAAATAAGCCGGACGTCGTGGCATTCACTTGTAGCTACTTGGGACGTTGAGACAGGAGGATCTCTTGAGCCCAGGAGTGTGAGGTTGCAGGGAGCTATGATGATGCCACTGCACTCTACCCAGGGCAACTGAGTGAGATTATGTCTCAAAAAAAAAAAAAAAAAAGGCAGTGTGGTGACGGAAGTAGAGTTGGAGTGATGCATTTTGAAAATGGAAAAGGAGTCTTGAGCTAAGGAATGCAAGAGGCCTCTAGAATCTGTAAAAGGCAAGGAAATTGATTATTCCTAGAACCTCCAGAAGAAATGTAGTCTTGTGGACCCATTTTAGACATCTGACATCCAGAACTGTAAAAGAATAAACTTGTGTTGTTTTAAGCTACTAAGTATGTGGTGCTTTGTTACAGTAGCAATAAGAAACTAATACAAACCATGAAAGTGGGCAATTAAGAAAGTCTCTGTTTTAATATACCAGAAGCCTATGGCTGCCCAATATCATTGAGCTATCATTTTTATATCTCATTTCCCCTTCTTACATTTCTGTTTGCCTCTGAGGGTCCAGGGCCTATGGCAGGCAGAAACTTTAGAAGAGCAAATGATAGGGGAACCTACACTTTCATTCATTTGCTGATAAATATAATATAAATATACACTGAGTGCTTATTATGCCCCAAGCACTCTTCTATGTGCTTAACATACATCAGCAAATAAGAGAGAAAAACTCCTGTCCTGAAGAATCTTGCATTCTAGAGGAGGGATCAAATTGATAAATAATAAACCTAATAAGTGTGTAAATTATACAGTATATTAGAAGGTAATTAGTGATATGGGTGAAAAAAATTGCAAAAGGGTGATTGGGAGTGGCCAGCGAAGGGGGAACGTGCAGTGGTAGGATTACATGTGGAGGTCAGGGTAAATCTCATTGAGAAAGTATCAACTGATCAAAGACTTGAAGGAAATGAGGAAGTTACTTATGTCAACATCTGGGAAAAGCATTCTAAGCAGAGAAAACATCCAATGTAAAATATGAAGGTGGGGGTGTGCCTGGCACATTCCAGAAACAGCAAGTAGGGCAGTGTGGAGGACAGAGTAGCAGGAAATGAGGTTAGAAAAGTGATAGGAGGCAGATCATGTAGGGCCTTGTAGGCCACAGCAAGGACTTAAGCTTGGTATTAAGGAGGACCCCTGAGTTTTAGGGCATACAAGAACACAATTAGCATAACACTCAGAATACAGAGGAAGAGATATAGCTATTAGAGAATGGATGAATTTTTAGATGCTAAGTGGTAAGCTGACTTTCTTCTGTGTACCACATTTTTACATCCATTTGCTTCCTGGACTTTTCTACTTGTATATTGGTAACTCAAACTCAAATTGCCCTAAAAGAAACTCAAAATCTTTTCCCCTTCCTCCTTTTCTGTTCCCTGCCCCAGTTAACGGTATCCCGAGTCAGAGATCTTGGAGTCATCTCCTGGTTCTGTTTTCTTCTGCTCCACTATGTCTACCTAGACTCTGAGTCCTGTCAGTTTTACTTTAGAGATGTCCTCTTCTCTGTTCCCTCTGCCTTCATCTTGGTTCAAGCATTCATCTCTCACTGGACCATTGTAATCATCTCCATGAGCCTACAACCTACCAACTTCACTGCAGCTGCCACAGTGCCAAAACTGATCAAGTTACTCCGTCTTTTAAAGATCTCTACTGGCTCCCTACTGCTTATAGAATCTTGTCCCAATCTCTCCCTCCAGCCTCATTTTCCAATATGCTTCTCTACCTTCTCCATGCTCCAGCCATCCTGAACTTCATACTCTAATCCAAGCACATTCTGCCCTATCACATGTACCTGAAAAACCCACACGATAGCCATTATTTTCACATAACAACAGGTCCTTTGTCCAAGAATACCTTTACTCCTTTCCTCAATTGGAAAAACACTTAAAAACCCTTCTAGTCAATTCAAATGCCTCTTTCCGTGTGAAGTCTTTCTCAATTCCCTCAATAGGGTTTTTACTACTTTCTATGTACACCTCTAGCATTCTGTATATATAATCTCTGTAACACTTAATACAATGCATTGTGATTATTTGATTATAGGCCTGTCTCGCCCATCAGACTGTAAGCTCCTTAAGGGCAGGGACAATGTCCTACTGATTTTTTTTCATCCCTTGTGGCTAGCACAATGCCAAGCCCAAAGGAAATACTCAATCCTTATTTGTTGAAATAATGAATGAATGACTGAAATGATTCAGGATAAATATCTCACTGTGCTAGTCAAGAGAAAAGAAGGGTCAGAATTTCAAGCACAAGACAGCTGCCCTAAACACTCAGAGGAGGGAGGGGTAGCTCTGACTTTACTGAGCTACAAAAGGCAAAAGATTGAAGGTGTGGGTTAGGTTACAATGAGAGACAAGAGTAAACAGGAAGGGCTGGGTGGAGCTAGTTGAGGAAGTGCTGTGAAGTCACTGCCCAAAGTTTAGATTTCCATTTCAATGAGTAGGGAGTTGCTGAAGGGTTATTAGAGACTACAGTTGCAATGAAGCCCTAAAAAATGGCCTGCACTGCGAAGCTCAAAGGAGGCAGGGAGGCCAGCCAGAAAGCAGTCACAATAACCCAAAGCCCACCAGGCATGGCAAGCCAAGGCAGGATATTTGGGGAGGTGCACCACTGGATTTGGTGAATGACTGCGTATGGGAGAAGACACAAAAGCAGTGAGAACTGCTGAAGATTACGAAAGGTAGAGTAGGTGCAGAGAAAGAAGATGAGACCAGTGGTTAGGAAATCGGGGTTCAATCACAGTACAAAAATTACCTCTTATCAACCTGGCCTCTCTGTGCCTTACTTTCCTAGGAAGTAAAACAAAGAGGTTCCACATTCAAATGATTCACAAATCTGTCAATTCTACCTCAAAAATATTTCTTGAATCACACTCTCCATCTTCCCTGCCACCACCCTAGTCCAGGTCCCCATCAGTTCCCACCGGGACCACTAGACCAGCCTATACCGTGGTCTCGGTGCATCCTCTCTTGTCCCGGTACAATACAGTCTCCACACAGTAGTCAGCATCATCTTTTAAAAATGTCAATTAGATTATATTACTCCTCTGCTTAAAAATTCTTTGGCTCCCACTGCACTTAGGGTCAGATCCACACTCCTTAACCTGACCTACAAGGGTCCCACATGATGAGGCTGCTGCCTGCCTCTCTGACCCCATCCCATCCTACTCTCCTCTCACTCAATACACTCTAGTCACACTGGCATTTTTGCCTTTCCTTGACCATGGCCAGCTCTTTCCCACCTTTTTACATGCTGTTCCCTCTGCCTGGAATGCAGCTCTCTGTCTGTTAGGGCTCTTCACATCTTTCATACTTCAAACCTAGAGTTGACCCCCTCAGACAGGTCAGTCCTGACCTCTGTGTGATCTGTTTATTTTCTTCTTCGCACTTATCACAATCTATACTTATTTTAATGTGTGTTTAATGTTAACCTCCCATTAGATTACAAGTTCTAAAAGGTGGGGACCATCAGTCTCACTGCTGTATCTCTAGTATCCAGCACCTAGTGAGAGGTCAACAAACATTTGTGAGTGAATGAATAAATGAATGAAAGAGGCAATGGAAGCAGAGTCCACCAAAAATGGAGTAGTGAAGAGAGAGGAAGGAAAAGAGATTTTAAAAAGGGTTCCATTGAATTCTGAGAATAGCATATCTAGTTTCACTCAACTTGTAGTATAAAATATTAATGGGAGTTGCAAACAGTAGACATAGGACTCAGGCTCCAAATCAGGGAGAATCTCAGAAACTGGGGCCAATGGAATTCAGTTCAAGTCACCAGAAATTTGCTGAGCGTTTCCTATATAAGGCTCTATGCTGGGCGCCTGCTATGGGGAATATAAAGATGAACAAGTTTATGCTTCAAGAAACCAGAAATAGGAGATAACAATGTACAAATGACAACAAAAGGCAGAATTTAATCAAACAAAGGGCTCTGGGGATTCAGAGAAAGGGGTTTAGGGGAGGCTTCAAGGAAAGTTACTCTGACCCTAAAATTAACAAGTTTCAGTCCACAATGAAATAAGAGCACAGACAGTCCCTTCTGTTCTTCCCCCCAAAATACTTCTTAAGAATAGGATGGAAAGCAAAATATTTTTGAAGATGACTTTTGAGGTGCTGAATTAGAGGGGAAATAACTAGGCTTGGGAGTTTTGGTTCTGCCATTCACTATTTGGGAAACCTTGGATACTTTGCTCATTTCTTTTTACAAATGGTTATTGAAAGCCTGCTATGTGCCAGGTCCTGTGTGTGTGTGTGTGTGTGTGTGTGTGTGTGTGTGTGTACAATTTCATCGAATCATTTATCTTTTCTAAGTTTCAGTTTTCTCATCTCCCTTGAAATTCAGCAGTGTAGATTTCTGGTTCCCAATTGGTGCTGAGTACAGGCTTGCAGGTATTCCTTTTTTATGTTGTCCAGGCTGAAGTGCAGTGGCTACACTGTGGTCTTGAACTCCTGGCCTCAAATGATCCTTCCGCCTCAACCTCCTGAGTAGCTGGGACTACAGGAACACACCACCACACCCAGCAGGCTTGCAGGTTTTCCTTCCTGCCTAAAGGTAGCAGCCACATTTCTGCACTAGAGCAACAGACTGACTTTTGGTAATATCCTACAGGCACTTTGGATAGTGTCTTTAGGAGAGTGCACTTAGAATGCATTTTGGCTATTTATGAGATGGGGAAAATGGATGAGTAAGTTTAAGAAATGAAGCATAAGGATTTTTTTTTTTTTGGCACCATTAGATGAGCAAATTTTGAAGTGGTGAACAATGGGCCCTGCCTGCCATGGTAACTCATTGTATATTGGGAAATGGAGATATTAAGGTGTCAGGAAATGACCACACTAAATTGTTACTAATGTTAAGATAAACTCTAATATGGGAAGTTGTAACATGACTGTCTCAAGGTAATCCGGTAAAGACAGATGCTTCAGATGATTGGCAAAGTGAGATGAGTGGAGAACAGAAAATCTGTCAATGTGTCCCCAGGAATGATCATGGAGAGGCTTGTCTATTACTAGATGATGGCTTCTTTGCTTCTTTAGACAGAACTATTCCTAGTATGGAGGAGGGCAATTTATCAAGTACCTAAGTTTGATTAAAAAACAATCTCTGGAGAACATCCAAGTCCTTTCGTTCTAATTGTGTGCTTGCCAAGCAGCCTTCTGGTTTGTAAATGGTTCCTTGACTGCAATGACCTGCCAGCCAGGAGGGTCTTATGCAGATGATGAAAGCCCTGTATTGCCAAATACATTGCTCACTATAATGACCTCCTTGAGGTCTTCTTTATAATCAGTCTCTGTGATTTTGGCAGCATGGATTCACTCCTCAGAGACTCCTCAACCCATGATGGGACTGAGAATGGGAGAGAAATGTGTAGTGGCAAAATTACAGAGCGGACTGGCCTGGGGTATCTTCAAGCACGGTTCTCCTATGAGGTGTGGCCTGAAGCAGCCACTGGCTTTACCCATTAAATTACAGCAATAATAATCCCTTACATTTGTTCAGTGCTTTTAACTTTCAAAGCACTTTCATATATATTATGTAATTTTATCATTTTATCTATTATACCTTCTTTAGTTCATAAAAATACATTTGTAGAACAGTGGCAAAGACACCAAAAGAAGCAGTAACTTCTTTACAAAGCAGTAACATTGTCGATGTGTTGAAAAAATCTGTCTATGATGGGGCCTTGGCAAAATAAATCAAACTAAGGAAATAAATGTAGTCAGAGTCTAGACTGCAATAAGGTGATCCCAGCATTTGGAGATAGGCTTAGAATAATTGTGGGAGTGAAATAACACAAAGGCCTGGTTGTAGATGTATTGCTGATGGAGACTTGGGAAATACCCCAGTGTAATAATCAAGGTGATCAGGGCATATCTGCAGGACTGGAATGTGCTCAAAGAAAGGTGCAATCTAATCAACTTACTGTAAGCTGTGTGAAGAATGATGTGTTAAGGAAGGGTAGCGTACAAGTTATTTGAAAAAGAATTAGATAGTAAACATATGTTAATGTTTATCTAACACCTCCCACCCCCAATTGTGTAGAGTGGTGGGGAGGCATGGGAGAGGGAAGTGTGTCCATTTGCACAGTGGCTGGAAAACAGACGGAGTTGGGTAGACCATGCATATGATGGACACAAACATCGTGGTTCCTCAGGATATAGGCTCGATTATGAAGCAGGCTTCTGTATGCATGGGCTTCACCATTGCACTTCCTTCACTCTAACTCCATGCTCATCAAGTAACTTTCTGACTTGCTATTTCAGTTTCCTAGGTTCCTTGATCCTGGGAAAGAAATGCACTTAGAGGAGGTAAGACTGTTGTGTGGTTACCTGACAGGTGTATCTGTAAATTAATATAATTGCAATATGTTTTATATGCGTCTTCCCCTCCATTTTTTTATTTCGAAAACTTTCAAACCTACAGAAAAGCTGCAAAAACAGTACAACAGTATAAAATTTCCACTTACTGTTAAGCTAAATTTACCAGTTTGCTGATGGATATCCAACTGCTTCAACACCATTTATTGAAAAGGCTGTCTTTCCTCCATTGAATTGCTTTTGGACCTTAGTCAAAAATCAGTTGGCCGTATTTGTGTGGGTCTATTTCTGGGATCTCTCTTCTGTTTCTTTGATGTGTCTATTCCTTTGCCAATACCACATAGCCTTGATTACTGTGGCTATATATTAAGTCTTAAAATTGGTAGAGTGATTCCTCCCACTTTATCATTATTTTATGAAATTGTTTTAGCTATTCTAGTTCCTTTGTTTTTCCATATGAATTTTACTATAATCTTGTCCATATCTTCAAAAAATTATGCTGGGATTTTGATAGCAATTGTGTTAAATCTGTATATAAATTTGGAGAGAATTGACATTTTTACTATGTTGAGTTCCAATCCATGAACACAGTGTGTCTCTCCATGTAGTTAGATCTTCTTTGATTTTTCATCAGTGTTTTGTAGTTTTCAGCATACAAATCTAGTACATGTTTTGTGAGATTTATACCTCAGTATTTCATTTTTTTAAACCAATTGTAAATAGCACTGTATTTAAAATTTTGATTTCCATGTGTTAATTGGTAGCACATAGAAATATGTTCATTTATAGCATACAGAATTGATTTTTGTATGTTGATATTGTATCCTGCAACCTTGATGAACTAATTTATTAGTTGTAGGAGGTTTTTGTATTAAATAGCTTCCTTGAGATTTTCTATGTACATAATCATGTCATTTGCAAATAAGGACAGTTTTATTTCTTCCTTTCTGTTTTGTATGTTCCTGAGATGCTGCCTGCTGTGTCTTTCAGATATGAAAAGCTGACAGCAGCGACACTGGTCCTTTTTTTTGTAGTATATTTGTCTGGTTTTGGTATCAGGATAAGACTGGCTCAGTAAAGTGACTTGGGAGGTATTTCCTCCTCATCTATTTTCTGGAAGATTGTGTAGAATTAATGTGAATTCTTCTTTAAACGTTTGGTAGAATTCTCCAACGAAATCATCTAGGCTTGGAGAATTCACTTATTGGGGAATTTTTAAATTACAAATTGAATGACCTTAATAGCTATAGGGCTATTCAAGTTATTTCATATTTTCTGAGTTGTAGTAGTTTGCGGTTTTGAGGAATTAGTCCATTTCATCTAAGGTTTCAAGTTTATGTATTTAGAGTTGTTTGTTATATTTTGTTAGTATTTGTTTGATGTCTGCAGAGGCTGTGGTGATATCTCATTTCATTCCTGATATTGGCAATTTGTATCCTCTCTGTTTTTTTGTCAGTCTTGCAAGAGATTTGTCAATTTTATTGATTTTTTTTTTCTGAGACAGAGTCTCACTCTGTTGCCCAGGCTAGAGTGCCGTGGCATCAGCCTAACTCACAGCAACCTCAAACTCCTGGGCTCAAGCAATCCTCCTGCCTCAGCCTCCCGAATACCTAGGACTACAGGCATGAGCCACCATGCCCGACTAATTTTTTCTATATATTTTTAGTTGTCCAGCTAATTTCTTTCTATTTTTAGTAGAGACGGGGTCTCGCTCTTGCTCAGGCTGGTCTCGAACTCCTGAGCTCAAATGATCCGCCCGCCTCGGCCTCCCAGAGTGCTAGGATTACAGGCGTGAGCCACCGCACCTAGCTTTTATAGATGTTTTCAAAGAACAAACTTTTTGTTGCATTGAGCTTCTCTATTATTCTGTTTTCAGTTTCATTCAATTCTGTTCTCTATTATTTCCTTCCTTCTACTTGCTTTGGGTTTATTCAGTTCTTCTTTTTCTTGCTTGTTAAGGTGGCAGCTTAATTACTGATTTGAGACTATTCTCTTTTTAAAATTAAGGCTCTAGTGTTATAAATTTCCTTCTTAGCACTCTTTTAGCTGTGTTTTACAAATTTCGATATGCTGTATTTTCATTTTAATTAAGTTTAATGTATTTTAAAATTTTCCTTGACATTTCCTCTTTGATCCATGGATTATTTAGAAGTGTGTTTCTTAGTTTCCAAATGTTTTGAGATTATCCTATTACCTTTTTTTTATTGATTTCCTGTTTGGTTCCATTTTGATCAGAAAATATACCCTGTATGACTTCCTGCTTTTAAATTTGATGAGCTTTGTTTGATGACTCATTATATGATCCACCTTTATTTTTAAATTATTTATATAGTATTATGCTAAAATATGTAAAACATAAAATTTGCCACTGCGAACATCTTAAGTGTACAATTCAATGATATTGATTACAACATGGTGCAACCATCATTGCTATCTAGTTACAAAACTTTTCCATCACCTCAAACAGAAATTCTGTACTCATTAAGCAATAACTCCCTAATTGCCCCTTCTCCCAGCCCCTGGTATCCTCTAATCTACTTTCTGTCTCTATAAATATGCCTACTGTAGATATTTCATATAAGTGGAATCATGCAATATTTGCCCTTTTGGGTCTGGCTTGTTTCACTTTGCATAATGTTTTCCAGTTTCACCCATGTTGTAGCATATACCAGAACTTCATCCCTTTTTATGTCTGAATAGTATTTCATTGTATGGCTATACCACATTTTGTTTATCCATTCATCTGTTGATGGACATTTGGGTTGTTTCCACCTTTTGGCTACTATGAATAATGCTGCTTTGAACATTGGTGTACAAGTATCTTTTTGAGTCCTTGTTTTCAATTCTTTTGGGTATATAACTAGGAGTGGAATTTCTGGGTCGTATGGTATTTAAATATTTACCTTCGTGAGGAACTGCCAAACTGTTTTCCACAGTGGCTGTGGAATTTTACATTCTCAGTAGCAATGTCTGATAATTCTGATTTCTCTACATCCTTGATAACACTTGTTATTTCCCACTTTTTAAATAATAGCTATCTTAGTAGGTGTGAAGTGGTAATTCGTTGTGGTTTTGATTTACATTTCCCTAATGACTAATGATATTGAGCATCTTTACATGCCTATTTAATTCCTTTGCCAATTTTTAAAATGGGTTGTTTATTTTTTTGTTGCTGAGTTGTAGGAGTTCTTTATATATTATGGATATTAAACCCTTATCAGATATAATTTGAGAATATCTTCTTCCATCCTGTAGGTTATCTTTTCACTTTCTTGAAAATGTCTTTTGCAGCACAAAAATTTAAAATTTTGATGAAGTCCAATTTATCTACTGTTTTCTTTTGTTGCTTGTGTTTTTCGTGTCATATCCAAGAATCCATTGTCAAATCAAAGGTCATAAAAATTTATTTTATGTTTTCTTCTAAGATTTTTATAGTTTTAACTCTTATACATTGTTGATTCATTTTTAATTTATTTTTACATATGGTGTGAGGTAGGGGTCCAACTTCATTCTCTCATATGTACATATCCCATTGTCCAAGAATCATTTGTTGAAGAGGTAATTCTTTTCCCATTGAATAGACTTGACACCCTTGTAAAAAAACAATTGGCTATAGATGTATGGGTTTATTTCTGAACTTACAATTCTATTTCATTGGTCTATATGCCCGTCCTCATGCCCATACCACACTGTTTTGATTACTATAGCTTTGTAGAATACTTGCCTGGCAGGGGAGATATCATGATCACTATAGCTTTGTAGTGAGTTTTGAAATTGGGAAGTGTGAGACCCTAACTCTGTCCTTTCTCAAGACTATCTTGGTTATTGGGTTTCTTGCAATTCTATATGAATTTGAGAATTGGTTTTTCCATTTGTGCAAAAAAGGGTATTGGGATTTTGATAGGGATTACATTGACTATGGAGGCTGCTTTGTTGGGAGGTATATCAACACCTTAACAATATTGTCTTCCAATCCATGAACATGAGATGTGTTTCCATTTATTTAGATCTTCTTTAATTTCATTCCATTTTAAGGCTGAATCATATTTCATTGTATGGCCATACCACATTTTGTTTATCCATTCATCTGTTGATAGATATTTGGGTTGTTTCTACCTTTTGACTATTTTGCATGATGCTGTAATTAACATTGATATATAAGTATCCATTTTTGATTCTTTTGGCTATATACTTTGAAGTGGAATTGCTGGATCACATGGTAATTCTATGTTTAACTTTTTGAGAAATTGCAAACCTGTTTTCCACAGAAGCTTCTCCATTTTATATCCTCACCAGCAATGCACAGGGTACCAATTTCTCCACGTCCTCACCAACACTTGTTATTTTCCATTTTTTTTGACAACGGACATCCTAATGGGTGTGAAATCCTAATGGGTGTGAAATGATATCTCATTGTGGTTTCTAACCATTTTTAAGTTGACTTTTTCTTGATTTGGCATTCATTTAGTTGCTGTAAACCTTTGACTGTTTTCCAGAGTTCCAACAAAGTTGTTTCTGATGGTTTCTGCTTGTTTTTTGTGTTTCTGTGGGGTAATAGGAGCTTGTAGTTGCCTACTCCACCATTTTCTGATATGGTTTAACTTGGTATGTTCCATGAACACTTGAAAAGAATGTGGCTTCTGTTGTTATTGGGTGGAGTGTTCTATAAATGTCAATTAGATCCTCTTGGTTGATGATGTTGCTCAATTCTTCTTTATCTTTCCTGATTTTATGTCTAGTTGTTCTATCACACCAGCAATAAGAACAGATAAACTAACTTCTTCTTCTCAATGAGTGTCAGAAAATTTAAGGTAGCTTAGGGAAGGATGTAAGCAGGGGTTTCTATGGATTTTCAAGAGTTTGATGTCTTTCAATTGCAGGTCCACCTTTGTCACCTCATCTCCTACCATCTCCTTAGATGCCCTATAGACACAGTAAACTATTTATAGTTCCATTAGACCCTGTGTTCTTTTACTCCTCTGTGGCTTTGCACATGCAATGCCCTTTCCTTGAAATGTCCTTCCCCTTGAGTATTTTTAAAGATTCTGCTAAAAAAATATTACCTCCTTTGGGAAGCTTTCTCTGATTGCCTAAGGCAAATTGAACATGTCTTTCTTTGGAGGCTGATTTACCATGAAGCTAATCATAAATCCTCAAAGCCTCTCACTGGACAGACACCTCCCAAGGTCCTGTCAGAGGTCGTATCATTGTTTTTTACAAGGTTATATATATTTTTCTAATATGCAAAGTAAAGTATTTAACCACATTTGGTTAAGTCTCTTTCCAGTCTGACTTTTCTTCCATCAGACTTCCGCCTTGTGTTGAGTGCCACTGGAATGGCAAAGAGGAAGTCGAGTGGAGGATACATTTAGTCTGGGTTTAGTGAAACACATTTATGTGGTTTGCAGTCATTTATTATGTATAGTTAACTTATTGCTAATGGTGTAGGAATGGTCCCATAACCCAATGTCCTCACTCATCCAGCATCCTTACACAAAAAGGGCAGAGCTAGAGGTAGTATCATGATATGAATGTGTCCTATGGCATCTGATCTTAGATATACTGGGTAGTAGAGGAGAAACAAAGTTTAAAATGTATGAAGTTTAAAGTTAGACCATGTAAAATTCTTCCAATCGTCACATTAAAATTGTAAGTGAGGGATTTGGGTTTTAACAATGCCTAGTCAAAATGAAAGTTTTCTCCATTTAAAAATATAGTCAATAGGGGGGTACAGAATGACAAATTACTTAACAGGTACAGTGGACATTATTTGGGTGATGGATACCCTAAAAGCCGACTTGACCATTACACAATTTATGCATGTAACAAAATTGCCCTTGTACCCCATAATTTTATATAAATAAAAATATAGCCAATAATGTAGCATATATAACTATATACAAACTGTACTATTTTTATTTTTCATAGGAATTGTGCAGAATAGGATTTATCATATTAATAATTCCTATCTTTGAAGGGCCCAAATCTCCTAGCAGTATTATAAACATTGAGTATGGCTGTGTGTGCAGTCACATGTTTTATGCATCCCATCTGCTATAGACTGAACTGTGTTGCTCTAAAATTCATATGTTGAAGCCCTAACCTCTAATGTGACTGTATTTGGTGACAGAGCCTTTATGAGGTAATTAAGATTAAATGAGGTGGTGAGGGTGGGGTTCTAATCCAGTAGGATTGATGGCCTAAGAAGAGGAAGAGAGAGTGAGAGAAAGAGAGAGAGAGAGAGAGAGAGAGAGAGAGAGAGAGAGAGAGAGAGAGAGAGAGAGAGAGATTTCTTCCTCTCTCTGTGTACATTCACAGGATAGGAAAGGCCATGTGAGGACATAGAGAGAAGGAAGAGAGTCCTCACCAGAAACTGAACCCTGCCAGACCTTGATCTGGGACTTTCAGTCTCCAGAAATGTGAGAAATAAATGTTTGTTGTTTAAGCCACCCAGCCTGTGGTATTTTGTTATGGTAGCCTGAGCAGCTTAATGTACCATCTATCAATAATAAAGAACACATTTTGATCAAACATGCTAGGGGATCTAGTGAATTATTTTTCTATTCTTTATATAGAAAATGACATTACAAAATCATGGTCAAATGAAGAGGTGATTAGAGCATATGCAGCCAAAAAATGCAGGAAAAGAGTACTATAGATGCATCATGCATTTAATTAATAAAACACACATTAGAATTGTTTTGGATTTTGTGATGTTTGTAGTATCTTTCAGCTTTCTAAAATCTGTAAATTGTTGCAGTTTCTTTTCTCATTCTAAATATTCACTTGTACCTAATTTTATATTCATAATTTTATGTTCCTATTCTTAGGTAGCCCCTTGTCCCTGCCTGCACAACTGTGTAAGTTTGGGCCTACAAAACCTGTCACTGCCTTCTATAACAGCATTTAAACCAATGACTCCATGGCTGTGGCCCCACTTTCCAGAGCAGGAATAGGGTCTTCTTTACCTTTGTTTTTCTAGTGCCTGGCAGAATGCTGACACATGGTAGTCATTTAAAAAATGATCATTGGTTGAACTAATGAACCAAAAATGGGGACAAAGAACAGAGGATACATGCTAATTAGTGGAGGAAGTGAGCGGTCTGGAAGATTAGCTTGGAGGACTTGAGAGAAGGAACATAGAGGCAAGAGGGGAGTAGTCAAAGTGACCAAAGAAGGCTAGTTCCTTTTTAAAAATGATGATTGACCTTACAGTCTAAGGTCATGCCAGGAATAGAAAATGGCTGCCCACTGATACAATGAGTCTTAAAGGAAACCAATCCTTTAGTTTCAAAATGGGAGTAACAGGGATTTCCTCTCTTGCCCAAGTATCTTTACTGATCTTCCCTTACTTATCTCTCCTATTCACTCAGTAGCTGTGGGGCCTTCGGCCAACCAGTTAACCTCCTTGAGATACAGTTTTCTCTCCTATAGATGTAGATAAATACCTCACAAGGTTGTTATGAGGATTAAATGAAATAAGGCCCACGGAAGCATCTAGCAAAGTACCTGGCATGGAGTAGATGCTCAATAAATGTTTCCTTTCTTTCTTTCTTTTTTTTTTTTTTTTGCTTCTTTTCCATGAGGTTTATTTTCCTTAAAAGAGGAAGAGTCCCCTCACCTTCCTGTGCCCTTGTCCTGTTATATTCCTCTAAGGAGATATTATTTTCTTCCTTACCTTGGAAAAAACCCTATTTCTTTACAGGGATACTCTTTCTCCCTTGGAATTTCTTTCCTGGTCATAAAAAAAATCCTAAAGTTTATAAAGCCAATGTGTGATCTAGCAGGAAATATAGACATTTTTTAGATCAATAGGAAAGGACGAGGAGTCCAGTTTCAATTTGTGCAGACATTTTGCTACCTTGGCATGTGCTTAGAGCAGAAACAGGAAAGCAGTTAAGTGATGGTCTCTAAAATGGTTTTTAATTAACTGCTTTGATTTTACCAAATGGTACAATTTGAAGGATATTAGGCATAAAGCATCTGGTAGATTCCCAGTGCCCGAGTGTATCCCCTGTTATGTTCCTGGTTGGGCTAGGCAGAGACACTATCTTCACACCAACACCAGAAACCCTGATTTCAGGTGTACTTCCTGGAGGTGCATGCCTGTGAGAAGTGATTGTGGCATAGTGGCCCAGAAAGGAGGAGGCGCTGGCTGCAAAGGTCAGGACGGAGCATGATGCAGCCAAATGCTTCTGAGTCCTTTAAAACATCATAGCTTCTGCATGGTCTGCCAATTCTCCCATTCAGAAGTGGGCAAAATTTAGGCTGAATTTTGACCCCTGCTTCATGGGGTATGTGTGTGGATTGGAGCAAAAGAAGATTGGAATGGGCAATAGGGCCTTATCTAACAACCAGTTAAGAACTGAAGGTGACAGCAAGTGAGAGGAGGTTGCTGCTCCCTGTCACAGTCACCTGCTGCCACTGCAGTAATCAATACCCTCTTTCTCCAAGTATGGAAACAAGGGCTTGGAATCTCTTTATTTCTGTTGCATCCATTTCACCAAGAGTTGGCAGCTCCACCAGTTGTAGGAATCAGCTCCCCAAATAGGCTGTGCTCACATGTTGTGAACATATTAAGGAAATATTCTTGGTTTATAAAAATCAAGAAAAATTGCATATACATAGAAGGCAGTTCCCAGACATTGACTTCTTTCCTCCTTTTGGATGTAAACTATGTTTACCTTTCATCTTTTCTTTTTTCCCCTCATTTTAGAGAAAGGGTTATTTTGCTTCCTGTTCAGGAGTAAACCCCTGACCTGGGCTCTGAATTTGACCCTCCTGCCTCCTTCTCTGGAACCTTGAACTCTTGATTACTTCCTTTCCTCCCAACGACCTTAGACGTCTCTCACTTCATTACACACTATTTCTCAGTGAACAAACCCGCACGACTTGTTTTCCTTAAAACAAATAAACACTTTCTCTTGAACCTATTGCCCCTTGCAACACTGTCTAGGAAAATAAAAGCAAAAGCTTCTTTGCTGTTCCTCTTAAAATGTCATCTCCTCATTTCCTGCTACTTTCTTTCAGTGTTAGAAACTAAAAATTGGGTTGTGAATAGCTTTACAGGAAAGCCTTCTCTCACCCTCTCAGGCACTATTACTCACGCCTCCACTGTGTTCTCATAGCACATACTGCTATTATCATAGTTAGCAACTTGAATAGTAATTTATCTGTTTACCTGTATTGCCATTTATTTCTTTGTATTTGTATCACTTCTGCTAAACCATGAGCCCCTAAAAGGAAGTGAATTGGCCTCAATCTCAGTGTTCCCAGAAAAGAATGCTTCATATTAGGTGTCCAATATGTGCCGAGTGGGAGAGAAGAAGACTAACAGCTATTAAAGCATGACCATGTGCCAATTTTTCTGTGAGCCAGATGCCATTATACTTGTTACAGACGAGGAAACTGAAGTTTACAAGTTCAAGGAACTTGCCTGAAGTTACATAACTATTTGATATCAGAGCTGTAATTCAAATTCAAATGTGTCTGATTTCAAAATTCTGCATCCTTTCTACCATGCTGCTTCCACTGTCTTACACTCTGAGCTCAGGTTCTAGTCCTACCAATATCTCTTGTGCCTTCACCCCACTGTTTCTGCTCTCTGACCACATGGAGACACCCCAGTCTCCTGATCCTGTCTTCTTCCTGTTTGTCTGCCTTCTCCTGGTCTCACATCCAGCCTAGACCACATGACGATATACTTTGAACCCTCTTTCACCATCACCTTCATCACCTTCTGCCCCATCTGCCCGGAAAAATCACCACTCCAGGTCACCCCCTTCCACAATTTGCCTTCTGCATTCTGTCATGATGGAAGAAAACTGTGCCATTGGACAGACTGGTATCATGGAATGAAACCCATGGTTTCCAACTTCAGAGGCACTTTGCAGGCTTCTTCATTACCTTTTCACTTGTCTCTGGTCAGCTTCCTCTCCCATCCTCCTGAATTACTGTTCCAACATTTACCACTTTCCCCAACCTCCCTTTTGACCTCTCATCCCCTCACTCATGGACATTTTGGATAGTTTTTTTTTTTTTTGCTGTCATAAACAAAGCTAAGATGAACATTCTTGTACATACCTTTTTCCCATGTGATCAAGATGTTTTTCTTAAACAGCAAGCTTCTTGATAGAGTTAGCTCTACCTATTGCTGCCATTTTCTTTACGTTTTTTTTTTTTTTTTGAGACAGAGTCTCACTCCATTGCCCTGAGTAGAGTGCCATGGCATCAGCCTAGGTCACAGCAACTTCAAACTCCTAGGCTCACGCGATCCTCCTGCCACAGCCTCCTGAGTAGCTGGAACTACAGGTGCACACCACGACGCCCAGCTAATTTTTCTATCTTTAGTAGAGATGGGGTCTTGCTCTTGCTCTTGCTCAGGCTGGTCTTGAACTCCTGAGCTCAAGCGATCCTCCTGCCTTGGCCTTCCAGAATGCTAGGATTACAGGTGCGAGCCACCATGCCCGGCCTTCTTTACTTTCTATTCACTACTCAACCTACCATTATTTGGCTTCTGCCCCCTCCACTTTGTTGAAATTACTCTCATCAAGGTCACCAATAGCCTCCATTTGGCCAAATCTAATCCATACTTGAGAGTAAGTCCTTAGTTTATTGAATCTCTCAGGTGCATTTGACACATGTCAAAATTCTCTCCATCTTTTAAACTTTTGATTTCTGGTTTTCATGATCCTGCTCTGGTTTTCTTCCTATAAATATTAGCTAAAACTTATTAAGTATTTATCAGGCACTATACTAAGGGCTTTACATGTATCACGAGTACATTTAATCCTCAAACAACCGAGGCTTAGAGAGGTGAAGGAATTTGCCGAATGTTACACAGCCGGTAAGTGGCAGAGCCTGGAGGATATAAACCCACACAGATTGGGTCCTGAGTCCATGGTTTTAATCACTGTGCTATAATGCTTATCCTTGTGAACATCCTTTTCCAGTCTTCTTAGTGAGCTTGTTTTTGCTGGTTCCTTAGACACCAAAATTCTCTAAGATTCCCTCATTGGCCCTATGGTATCCTTCTTATACACTGTCCATGGGTAATCTCATGCTCCCTCATGATTTTAACCACATCCTATATATTTTTAATACTCAGATCTATACCCAGTCATTATTTATCCCCTGAACTTCAGACTCTCATATCACATCTTGGGTGATGTGATTCACTTGGGTGTTCCATTGGCACCTTGTACTCAACATAAAAAATGGTTCAGTTTTAGTGTTCCTCCTCCTGTATTTGTTATATAGTAATATCATCCAGTCACCCAAACCAGAAAACATGGTGACAGCCCAGATTTCTCCCTCTCTTTTGCTTCCAGAATCCATTAAATCACCAAGTTTGTGCTAATTCTACCTCCTAAATGTTTCTTAAATCTTTCTCTCATCTCTATCCCTACTTCAAACTCTCTTCATCATTCGCCTGATGTATTGCAACAGTCTCCAGCCTGGTCTCTCTTAAATCATCCTGAGTCATCTCATTAAAGCACAGATCTGACCATGTCAATGACCTTCCATGACTCAGCACTGCTAACAGGTACATTTTTAGTTCTTTGGCATGTCACTTAAAACTTTCTGTGGTTAATTAAGTGCATGGGCTCTGGAGTTAAGCTGCCTCATTTGAATCTCACTTCTAACAGTGTATAACTTTGGGCAAGGTACTCAATCTCCCTCTGTTTCAGTGTCCATATTTGTATTGTAATGGTGAGGATTAAATGGAAGGCACTTAGTACAGTGCCTGGCATATAAGTGCTCAGTAATTGTTAGCTATTGTCAATATTATGTATTTAGTTTCATCTCTTATCATTCCATGTCTTCACGTTTACATTCTAGTAATATTTCACTGTTTATATTTTCCTGAATGCATCATGCTGTTTCATGGCTCCATGTCTTTCTATTCTTGTTTCCTTAATCTCTTATGCTTTCACACACTTGCCTGGCTAATACTCGTCTCAGTCCTTAGTTCAGACATCATCTTCAGGATACCTTCCCTGACCTCCCACTCCCATGGCTCAGTCAGACTAATTGGCTCTCTTCTGTGACTTTACGGACTCTGTGACTTAGCACTTAACATAGCCAACTGAAGTTGTCTGTTTATATGTTTTGTTTCCCCACTGGGCTGTAAGCTCTTTGAGCAAAGGGATCTGTCTTTTACTTCTTTGTACCTTCAGCACTTAGCACAGTGCCCAGCATACAGTAGGTGCTTAATAAATTTGTGTTGAACTGAGTGGCTTTCCTCTTCACTGCGTAACTAGTTTAGTATCCACATCTGTGGCTCACTTCACCAAGAATCTCTCTCTTTCTCTTTTACCAAGTTGGTCTTTCCCATTTCAATAAATCACTCGATTGTCCATCTAATTGTTCAAGTCAGAAACCTTGATTCTTCCCTTCCCCTCCCCATCATCTACACCTGATTCATAAGCATGTATGTCAATTCCATCTCCAAAATATATCATTCTTTCCATCTCTACTGCCACCACTGTCATCTATCAATTAAAATCAGTCTCCATACTTCCATTCTTGCCACCACTCCCCTCAACAGCCAGAGTAGTTTTAAAACTTATATCACAGCCTGGTACCTCTCCTGTTAAAAGCCTTCAGTGGCTTCCCACTCTATTAAGAATGAGATCTCACTCCTCGCCATGGCCTACAGGGCCCCCAGGGGCTGGTCCCTACCCATTCCATCTCATACCTCTTGTCCCTCACTCACTAGCCCTGGTAACAGTAGACTTCTTTCAGTACCCAAAATACAGCAAGTTCTTTCTTACCTCAGCATCTTTGTACATGGTTGCCTACTCTGCCTGGAACACTTGCCCTCTACTTGTTGTTGTTTTTAACCTGGCCAACTCTTTCTCACCCCTCAAGTTCTAGGCTTACATGTGACATTTTCAGAGAGGCCTTCCCTAGAGACCTGATCTAAATCCCTTTGACAGTCTCTATCTCTGCATTCCATGTGCTTCCTTCATGGCACTTATCTCAGGTTATAAGTCTTTTGACTTATTTTTTACTTGTGCTTTAGTCTTTCTTCTCACTTATAAGTTCCATGATGTGGGGACCACATCTACACTGTTCGGCATTGTAGCCCGAGCACTTGGCACAGTGTCTGGCACATTGTTAGCATTCAATAAGTAGTCATTGAATGACCGAATGACTTGATAAGTCATCATTCAATCAATAAAGCAGGGGGGCTATATAAACTTTCTTTTTGGCCTGTTAGGTAATAACATTGTATATATTCAGCTAGTAATTTAATTGTTGAGATGAACCCATCTTGCTCAACCCAGTTAAGCAGTTTTGTAGAAGACCTTAAGCAAATAAGAAAAGGATATTCTTTAAGAAATGTTGGTTCTTAGGCCCTTTATGCTTGTGAGTGACTCAGGAGTGATGATTGTAGTTATATAACCTAGTGGTAATCAACAGGGGCAATTCTCCCCTGCCCCCCAGGACATTTGGCAATGTCTGGAGACATTCTTGATTGTCAAAACTGGAGGGGGGAAGTAGGGAGTGTACTACTTGCATCCAGTGTACAGAGGCCAAGGATGCTGCTCAGCATTCTGTGATGTACAGGACAGCCCCCGGCAACAAAAAATTATACCACCAGAAAAGCCAATAGTGCTGGGGCTGAAAAGCCAAAAGAGAAACAGGACTACCATATACTTTGTTAAACATAATAGAATGGTCAAATATAGGTGTTGCTGTTCTAGAGGATGTGTAAAACTCAATAATGAAGTGTTAATAAGCTCTCTTATTTCCTAAGATTTACTTCTGTTCTTTAGAGCAGATCTCTGTTTGTTTTAAACAAAGAGTCCATTGATGTGCTTTAGGAAATTGCCAAATATTCTGAGATTGTACCCCAAATTGTGTGTATATATGCACTTATCTGGGAGGAGGAGCCATGAGATTCTGAAAGGGGTCCATGACTACCCAAAATATTCAAAACCAACAGTATGGGGACACCTTTAAGTTTCTGGACTATACTTTTTAAAAAAAAACATGTTTTGTGGAATGCATATTCTATAAAATGTTTAGAAATGTGTCCTGGAGGGGTGTCCTTTAGAGCTGCCTTTGGAGGCAGACAAGTGTGGTGACAGCTCAGCTCAGCTTCTTCCTAGTTGTCAGGATAATACCAATTTCTCTGGGCTGTTAGGAGACCATGTGAGGTAATTTACATAAGCCCTATTGAAGTGTTAGGCACATAGTAGGTACTCAATAAATGTTAATTTTCTTTCTTCTCATATAGTTGCTGTGAGGATTGAATAAAATAATGCTTTGAGAACTAAATGAAATAATGGGTGGCACAATGTCTGGTCAGTAGTAGATGTTTAATAAATGTTTATTTTTTTCCCATGTATTCCTTACACCAAAATCCTGGGTCCTATCACTGAAAGTAGGGAAAAGAGGATAAGTCCCTAAATTGGACAGATTTGGGTTTGAATTCCAACTCTGTTATTTTACTAGTGGATCCTGGTCAAGTTACTTTCTGAGTCCTACCTTTCTCATTGTTGAATGGGGGGTATAATGCCTACTTCCCAGGGTTGCTGAGAAACATATATGAGATAATATACATAAAGGACTTAGCAGATAGATACACCAGGGATATAACTGTTGCTTAATAAATGTTAAGCTCTTTTTGCATTCAAACAGTTCCTAAATTCTACCTATATGTAGCCTTTCTAAACACAATAGGAGGATAGTTTTACTGAATGCCTGGTGCTATGACCTTATCTAAATATAAAACTCAAATATACAATTTCTACTATTTGTCTTCACTCATACTCACCTCCACTCATATAAGATGATAATATTTCATTTTGATTTGTTTTCAATGTTTCATTCCAACAGCAAGGGCTGTTAGGCAAAGCCAATAGCACCCAATACAGCACGGTGTTCAGTTTTTTTATTTATTAGGCATTCATTGGGTACCAAATTCTCAGCGCTGAGGAACTAAGAGGAAACAGGTCCCTAGCTGTGAGGAGTTTTACCAATATTTATTAATAATAATAACATCTAAAATTTATTGAGTGTTTACTGTATGCCAGCCACTGTTCTAAACAGTTTACTTCAACCAACACATTTAATCCTCCATTTTATAGGTGAGGAAACTAAGGCATATAATGAACAGTGAGTCTTGACTTCTGGCTTCTGGCAATGATGGAATAACTTCTATTAGAATAACACTTATGATAAATTGTTTGAAGGTATTAGAGAATAATAGAAATTAGGCAGAAATAGGGGGAATTCAATGCTTGAAAGAAGGCAACCACACGGGATGAGAGTCACATTTACACGTATTTTGTGTGGTGGGTGGTAGAGTTCAACCAGAAAGCTGCAGGTCTATTAGCTTGAGGAGTCAGAGCACAGAGTTCAAGGTCACCAGAATATTATAGGACCCCAAATCTAAAGGCCCCAGTAAAAATTCACTGATTATAGCAAGAATCAGAAAAATATCAATTTGAATGGGAAAAGATAATCAATAAACGTCAACATCAAGATGACACATATGCTAGAATTATCTGACAAGGACTTTAAGGCAGCCATTGTAAAAATGTTTCAACAGGCAATTACAAACACACTAGATACAAAATTAAAAACATAGAAAGTATTAAGAAAGAAAGAAAAAACATAATAAAGACCCAAATGGAAATTATAGCTGCTTATTTTTTTCCCCCCTTTTTGGAGATGAACTCTCACAATGTTGCCCAGGCTGGCCTTGAACTCCTGGGCTCAAGTGATCCTCCCACCTCAACATCCTGAGTAGCTGGGATTACAATACTGGATTACACACCACTGTGTCCCCTACATGGAAATTTTGGAACTGAAAAATGCAATTACCAAAATAAAAAACTTATGGGATGGGCTAAATAGAAGAATGGAGATGACAGAGAAAAGAATCAGTAAACTTGAAAACAGAACGATAGCAATTACTCAATCTGAACAATGGAGAGAAAATAGATTGAAAAAAAAGTGAAGAGTCTCGGGGTCCTGTATGACAAGAACAAAAGCTTGAACATTTGTGTCATCAGAGTTCCAAAAGGAGAAAGAAGGTGGCATTGAAAAAATATTCAAGGAGATGGCTGAAACTTTCCCAAATTTGGTGAAAGACATAATCCTACAGATTCAAGAAGCTGAATGAACCCTAAACATGATAAATCCAAAGAAATATACTCCAAGACAAATTATAATCAAATATCTGAAAAGTAAAGACAAAGAAAAAAATCTTGAAAGAAGTTAGAGAAAAGTGATGCATTACTCACATGGGAATAATAATTTGAATGACAGTGGATTTCTCATCAGAAACTATGGAGGCCAGAGACATACGTATTTGTAATTAGAGTCTCGGAAAGACAGGAGAGAGAAAGTGGGGCAAAAAAAAAAAAAATGAAGAAATACTGGCTGATAATTTTCCAAATTACAGATTGAGTATCCCTAATCAGAAAATCCAAAATATAGGTCAGGCATGGTGGCTCACACCTGTAATCCTAGCACTCTGGGAGGCTGAGGTTGGAGGATCGCTTGAGGTCAGGAGTTTGAGACCAGCCTGCGCAAGAGCAAGACCCTGTCTCTACTAAAAATAGAAAGAATTAGCCAGGTGTGATGGCACATGCCTGTAGACCCAGCTACTCAGGAGGCTAAGGCAGGAGGATCGCTTGAGCCCAGGAGTTTGAGGTTGCCGTGACCTAGGCTGATGCCACGGCACTCTAGCCTGGGCAACAGAGTGAGACTCTGTCTCAAAAAAAAAAAAAAAAAAAAAAAAAAAAGAAGAAGAAGAAGAAAATCCAAAATCCAAAATGTTCCAAAATCTGATATTTTTTGAGTGCTGATATAACATGCAATGGAAATGCTCATTGGAGCATTTTGGATTTCAGATTTCTGGATTAGGGATGCTGAACCAGTAAATATAATGCAAATATTCCAAAATCCAAAATACTTCTGGTCCCAAGCATTTTGGATAAGGGATACTCAACCTGCGTATCAAAAACAGCAACCTACAGATCCGAGAACTCAGGGAAATGCAAGAAGGATAAATACAAACAAAAGTATACTGAGGCATATCATGGATATCATGGTTGAAGTTCTGAAAACCAAATATAAATTTATAAAGCCAGAAGGAAAAAGATACACTATGTACAGGGAAACAATGATAAGAACAAGACTGACTTCTATCAGAAAAATGGAAGCCAGAAGAAAATAAAAACTATGAATCTAAAATTTTATATCCAGCAAAACTATTCTTCAAAAATGAAAAGCAGAAAAAAATGAAGGCAGATAAGTAAAGGACTTCAGTTTGTGGCCATTAGGGAAAAATTACTTTCCCTCTAGAAACAACTGGAAAATTGACAAAATATAGGAAACATCTATTTTCAGAAATTGGACAATAAGCAATACAAGATAGCGATCCCTCAAGAGAAAAGGGATACAAATGAGGTGAGCCCTACTATCCCCCAGGCTTTCTGCCTAGAGGTAATCCCTGGACC